>CAJHQP010005722.1:0-43695 GCA_905132765.1 Moricandia arvensis | reverse complement strand
CCCTCTAAATCTTAAAATCTTTTTCAAATCCCTAATTCAATAAGTCCCCCCTAAAATAACTTTTGATGAATCTCATTGATGAAATCCATATTTTTCAATAAGGGGTGATTGTATAGGGTTTTTTTAAATGTTACATCCAATAAGGGTGGATTTATAAAACTTTTTATAAATACCTAATCTAATAAGGGAAGATTTGACAAAATCCTAAAATTTTATGAAACCCCTAATCCAATAAGCCCCACTAAGAGTTTTCTGCCTCTTGAAAAAGAAGGTATTTATAAAAATATCTCTTTAATGAAAGTAAAGATGAATAATGTTATCAATAATGTAGTAAACTTGAAAATTTCCCTGAAAAATTGCAAAACTGCAAATAGACCATGTGTTAAAACATTGTGAGTACATGCTCAAAGCCGGTCATAGGTTAAAATAACCAAGATAAATTTTATTAAATAGGTAAAATAAGCATGTATCTATAGGGTTAAATAATATAAAATTGAAATTTAGATTTGGAGGGTTAGTTTTGGAGGTGGTTTTTATGATTTAAAAATATATAATTCAGATTTAAAATATAAAATAATAATTTTAAAAATGTTTTCAAAAAGGAACTTTTGGATTTTCCAAATAATTTTTCCAAAAATATTTTTTTTGAAAGACAGTTTAAAAAGTCGAAAAGTTTCAAATTAAATAGTTTTTTGAAACTATTTTTTTTACTTTTCTATTATTTATTTAAATATTTACTTATATTTATATATCTATAAACTGTATAATTATCATTTTTAATAAATTATATTTTTGTTATGTTTTTCTTGGTATGTTTTTTTAGTCAAGAAAACATTTTTTTTGTTTAACCAGGTGTTGAGCTTGCGCCCCACCACCTAGGCCCGGTGCCAGCCTTTGTTTGTACCTTTTACGGCCCTGGACACACCTCTCCAAATCGTGGCCTAGGAACCTCGAACCCCTGACAAACGGCTTATTCATACCCGAACTATGAGTATTTGTGAAAACATACCTAAACTTTTTTTTTGTACTAAAACATACCTAAACTTCTTTTATGTGCGAAAACATACCTAAACTTTTCTTGTGTGCGAAAACATACCTAAACAATACATAATTTGAATTATATACACGTACTTGTAAAATCCATGTTAATTCATACATTGACATTAACGATGTTTAGTGAGAAATTTCTTAGGATAATCTATTTTAATTAATTTTCATAAAAAGAACCTTTAAAATAGAAAATAATCCAATTTTTTTTCATTGAAAGACAAATATATTCTTGCATCTCTATGGGGTTAACTAATCCTAATTTTTTTTGTTTAAAATTAAAGGGTGAGATTTTGGACTCGAGTTTAAAATATTCAAGAATAGAAAATTAATATTAAAAAATTTAAAATAAAAATTTGATAAATATTTTCAAAAAGCATTTTCGAATTTAAAAAATAAAAATAAATTTGAAAAACAATTTTGAAAAATAAAAATTATTAAAAAGGTGCGAATCTGAAAAGCATATAACCCAAAAATACAAAAAAATATTTTTTATTTTATTTTAATTTTATATTTATTTATTTATATATTTATAAAGCAAATGGTACAAAAGTTTTTTTGTCTCTTTTAAGCTTATGTTTTAGTTGCGATTGACAGTAAAATTTTTGGTCCAAAATCGTTGAATGTTAAGAGGAAGAAGATTAACCAGTTTATGAAACGACGTCGTTTTACTATGGTCCAAAAAATTTAATATTCGGTCCAGAATAATTTTAATATTTAGCTCCGAATATTTAAACTTTAATCTATTTTATTTTGTGCTTTTATACAACATGTTTGTATGTGAAGCTGACTAATCAACCACATATTATCCTAGTTAACATCGTTAACTATGATTACATATCGCTAATGTCAATGTATGAATTAGCGTGAATTTATAAGTTCATGTATGTAATTCAAATTATGTATAGTTTAGGTATGTTTTCGTACACAAGAAAAGTTTAGGTATGTTTTTGCACATAAAAAAAAAAATTTAGGTATGTTTTAGCACGTAAAAAAAGTTTAGGTATGTTTTTCCCAAAAACTCATAGTTCGGGTATGAATAAGCCGTTTTCCCCCTCTCGACCAAGGAAGTACCGCTGGGCTATCACGCCTTGAGTTAGTCAAGAAAACATTTTTTAGTACTTTGGTAGATTTGCCCTAAACTATATAGTGAGCCAAGCCATATAATACGAGACGTCGAGACCATCTCTTTTTAACATATTCCTTGCTGGTTTGCAGTCTGGTCAGAGGTGAGTACTAGAAGGGCTGGGTAGAAAATGTAGATTTAAAAATTTAAACCCAAAATATCAGTGTATCGGGTTTGGTTATGATTTTTTTACCTTTCTAGATTTTGTATTCTCAGATTTCTGAATATCAGTTTAGGTCCGACTTCCACCTGAAAATTAATGGGTATATTTTTTGTATATTAAAAATTATTTATAACTAAAAATATTTCGATTTTCATTTTTTTAAAATTTAAAGTATATTTTGATTACTTTTTAAAAAAAAAAAATAGCATATTCTGATTACCATTTTTTGTTGAAGTTGTTATATTTAAGTAATATATGAAAGATTATGAATGTATATGGATAGTTGAGTAATAGGGATAATTATAAGTATCATTTTTAGTTAAATGGTACTATAAATTATGTAATAAACTCACAAATTTAAAAGAGTCCAAAAATTAAATGACAACTTTTAATGATTAATAAATTTAGGACTCTATTTTAATAAAGTAGATATTTTGCTAGTTCAGATTTATTTTTTAGTTTTCAGTATATTGTTACACTATGTAATAACAAGTGCCCTACAAAAAGTGATATACTTAATAAATATTTATTAAAAAAATAAGTTTTTCATTTTTTGTTAATAATAAGAAAAATATGGAAAATATATTTTCATGATTTGATCAAAAGAAAAATTTAAAAGTATTTAATCTATATCAACTCAAGTATGATACATATTTTTAAAATTTCAAAATTAAAATTTATATATTTCTAATTTATATAGTTTAATTTAAATGGTATTGAAATAAATATATATTCTTAATCTGAATATCTATTTAATGAGATTTCATACTCATGTGGTCTCATGATTATTTGTATTTTTTTAGAACAAAAGTTTTAACCCATTGATCACAAAATTTTCAATGTGAGAATTTTAACAATTTTAGTAATTTATAGTCATTTTCAAAAATTCAAAATATAACATATACGAAAAAATTGTATTATATAGCTAATATAACTGTTTTTTAATATTAATATTAAAAAGTGATAGAGGATATCTATATATTGTTATCAAATCTATGTTATTCAAAATCAGTAATTGTAATATATTTTATTCACATTAGGTAACATTGTAGTTTTTATTTAAGGAAAGAATGAAGATTGTTTTCTGTAGAAAACTAATTAATTTTATGATTAGTTAAATGAGAAGTATAGTAATATATGTTTAGATGATCTAACATAATTCTCTAAAAATTCTAAGAAGCATTATAATGATAACACTTCATGTCTAAACAAGTTACAATGTTTTTAAATTAATATGAGGGGCTCAGGGTGAAAAAAGAGAAGGATTCAAGTAGTTTTTGGTAATTTGAATATAATATATCTTTTTTGAAAATTTGGATATGTTCTCGGTATAGAATTAGAATCTATAGCAAATAAAACAATTTGTAATTAATTATCTAACAGAAAGGTGTTATTGTGTATATAATCTTTAATGATTATACTATATTTTGGTGTTTTTCAATGTCGGAAAAAAAAGTTTGTGAAAGAAAACTTGAGAGATAAAAAAGCATCAGTACATCTTAAAAAATTAAAAGCGGTGGAGAAATAATAAGATGGAGTAGATATTATTAATTCCTAAAACCAGTAATAAAGCTTAAAGACTAATCAAACAATAATAAGAGAAATTTAGGTCTGAAGATTATGTTTATTGAACTGTTTAAACCATAATAAAAGAAATTACAAAGTTAAAGTTTCGAGGGTAAGAACAGGTAGTCAATGATTATGTGGCAGAGAATGGAGTAGAGGCTACATTAAAAATATTAGATGCTCAAGAAAGATGATTGGATATGGTAGTAAAATATTAGATGCTCAAGAAAGATGATTGAATATGGTAGTAAAATATTAGATGCTCAAGAAAGATGATTGGATATGGTAGTAAAATATTAGATGCAGAGGAGAGACGATTGGATATAGTAGTTCACAGATCATGTATATTATAAGAATGGACCATCTCAAATTTTTAATTAGAAAAATGGGACACTCTGAGTGTAAATTAGAAAATACGAGAGAAATAAATCACGACAATTTTAGCTTCTTGTCCCGTCAATTTGCAAAGTGCACTTAATATTTTGACTCTCAAACTTGACCCTAAAGTCAGGCACGAAAACAGAGGTCTGCATGTTATTAAGAATATGGTTGAATGATTTAACTTTAGGATATTTAGTTCCTTTTTCCTAGTTATCTTCGTATAGTATTAAGTTATGTTGTCCAAAACAATTAGGTTATGTGGATTGCTAACGTGTGTAACTAATTACATACATACTTAGAACTATTTGTTATAGGAAAATTTATTAAATTTAAAATTATTTGTTAGGACACTATTTCACAGTCTAAACCCAACAACCCTCAAATTTAATATAAAATTAATGTCGACCCGTGCGCCCGCGCAAGTATCATTTTTTTAGATGAGTTATATATATATATATATATATATATTAATTGTATAGATATATAGCATTTTCTATAGTACATATTTTTTTTTAAAATAACATGTCAACAGTAGGAGTGTCCAATCTGGATATCGGTTCGATTTTGGTTCAGTTATTTTTCCGGTTTTTCTGTATTTCAGTTTATAAAAATATGTACCATATTAAAACCATACCTACTTTGGTTTAATGCTGATTTACGGTTTATTTGGTTTTATTTCAAAAAATCATAAATATATTTATCTTTTATAATATTTTATAAATTTTAGTTTATATGGTTAAATATCAGTTTTAGTATAAGATGAAAATACTTTGGTTTTTAAATAGACTATTTTTATTTTTCATTTTACTATTTAAATAATTAGTAAACATAATAAGTTAATAATAGAAATATTTTAGAATAAAAATAGAAAACTAGTAATTCACAATACTATTAAATAACTAAATATTAGCACACATATTTGTCAACAAAAAGGTAAAAATTATATTTGTCTAATTTGATAGAAAATAACCTTAAACTTAAATAAAATGTTAAATTTCTAAAATCAAAATTTTAAATATAAAAATCATTTCAATAAAATAAATTATGTATATATTATTGGTTATATTTATAATTTACATATAATTATTATATTTTAATTGATCTCGTGGCTTATTCGGTTTGATCGGTTTATATTCCAAACTATATATTTCTTATATTGTGGGTTTTTAAAAATAACATACATTTGGTATATTCAGTATTACCAAATCCAAATAATTTTCTCTATTTCAATTTGGTCCGGTATTACCGGATTAAACACCCCTACGTCTACACATAGTCATTCTTATTTTTTATATGTTCTAATTTATTGTTAGATTATTCGGTTCCTTTAGTTGTTTGTTTATATGAATGTATTTGTACTTTGTAAATATTTGGAATATAAATTTAAAACTATTTATGCGAAAGTGTATGCGTGTGTATATATATATATATATATATTAATGCAGCAACTTATTTACAATCATATAAAATTTACCAACAATATTTCTTAATGATGATGTATAATAGATTAGAGTTATGTGGTTAAGTATTTACACAATTGATTTTTAATGTAGTCAACTGATTTTTTCTTCTATCTAATCTATTGGTTTTGATTCCGCATGCTGAAATCAACCAAGGCATATTCGGTATGGAAACACGTTATTATAGGTTATGTCGGTTTTCTTTCGAGTTATATAAGGTGAAGGTCGGTCAAATTTAATTAGATGGTTTAGTAAGAGTCTCTCGTGACTTAATGACTCAAGAGACTTTCGAAGAAGACATAACTCATACTTGTGCTAAACTTTATAACATCTATCATCCATTTGGACACAACTCTTTCAAATGTCCCCAGCGACTCAACCTTGTACACCAGCTCAGCTTCTTCGCCAGCTGAGTTATTTACCTAAGTTAAGGTGAATGATAAACCTGTCAAGGTCAAAAGCCAGGGAGAAAGATTCAAAATTGGTGCTTTTCTGGTGGCTGATCATCTAAAGTGTATGTTTTTACTTGAGAACAACCCAGATAACTATACAATGACATAACTATGAGCAAAAGAAATTACTGCTTGATGGATGGGAGGCAACAATGCAGACTCCTTTGTCTTTATTATTTGTTGACAATTTCATTCATGTCAATTGTTCGCCAAGAGCTTTAAATGGACAACCAGCAGAGTTACTTGATCCATAGTCAGTTGTTTTACAGCATTGTGGTTGAGCAACCAAGAGAGTTTCCTTGATACAAAAGCAAGAAAATAGTATTAGTAAGCAAACTTTTGATGGCTCACTTAAGAAAGACGCTCCAGCTTAAGTCAATTTGTTTTTAGCATTTTTGATTTGTGATGTATGCTAATATGAGGTGATACCAAGTCCGTTTCCATGATATCCTCTGTCTTACTGCTATGTTTCGTCATGCTTCTCGTAGGTGATACCGTGTCCGTTTCCACCATATCCTCAGTCTGTCTGCTACACTTCCTCATGCTTCTCTTTGTAACTTGAGGAGATTCAGGAGTATTTCGTGTTCTTCCACTTTGCATTTTGTTGTTGTGAGGAACTCCCTCTGAGATCAGCTATTTCTGTTTCTCAACTTGCTTGGAAAGTTCCTTGTCTATAAATTTTTGTATGCCCAATTAGTAAAAGGACAAAGCATTTGATGCAGAAATCAAGAAAGGCTTGAGAACACTTTCCTTAAAAAATTGCAACTTTCTTACTCTTTTGTTCTTCTTCCAAAAGAAATTTTTGAGACTCCAAACGCTCCTCGTCCCTGGTATAGCTGTGGACCAAGACAGCCATGGTTTTACATTTCACAAGAATCCAGAAGCAAGTTCAAGGGGAGAAGATTGACACAGTAGTATAGTGTACTACATGTCTGATTTCAGCTATTTCAGTCTTGATCTCTCCATGTTCTTCTTCAAATTCTGGTTTTCACTTCTCAAATGTTGTGTCAACGCCTCTGAGGCTACTAAAGCAAAAGAGAGAAGAACATGTTAAGAACATACTTTCAAAACACTGGAGTTCAGCATGCAATAAACAACATAAGAATAAAGAAACTGAATTGTTATATAATTCCAAATGTTTACAAGGAAGCTTAGGGATTCGGAGTGGCATTGATGATCTACTGTCAAACAAATTAGCAATCTAACCTAATGACAGAGAAGCAAGTAATAAAAGTGAAATTTGAAGCATGGATGAAAAAGAAAGAGACTTTCTCAAATGGTACCTGAAACAAAGGTAAGAAACTTCTCTTCTTGTTCCCTATTAACCTCGTCCAATTCCGTAAGCTTCTTCTTCTGGAGAAGCAAAATCGAAACGAAAGTTTTGTAAAATCAAAATCCCTAGAAATTAAAATCAGAAATCAAACCTTGAGGGTGGTGGGTGGTGGTGTATATGTCGTAGAGCTTGGCGTAGATAGTTTCCATCTCCTACTGAAGAATCAACAATAACAATTTGGAGATCTGGTGACCCGAAGAATCAAAAAGAAAAAAAATGATGGTAAATGTTATGGTTTAGTAATGCTACAAAACGATAGTGTATCTGTGTGTAAGCCCAATGGTATTGGATTGTAATTATTTAGGAAAAGTCAGGGTCAAATCTTATTTGTACTCATGTTTTAATAGTTTAGATTCATGTTTT
The DNA here is from genome assembly GCA_905132765.1 of Moricandia arvensis. Lineage (NCBI taxonomy): Eukaryota > Viridiplantae > Streptophyta > Magnoliopsida > Brassicales > Brassicaceae > Moricandia > Moricandia arvensis. Next base: position 35,804 of record CAJHQP010005722.1, on the reverse strand, counting down.
AAGTCAAAACCCTAAAAAACTATTTTAGTAATTTGGATGATTGAAACCTTAAACTCCTTCACCTATATTAGAGAGCCACTATCTACGAAACTTTTATACACAAATATGACAGCGAAGCTCTGCCAAATTACAGAAAACACAGTTTACATATTGTGTCCTCAAGTGAAAACAATGATAAGTTAGTATTTTGTAGAGAAGCTTACAGCCAAATACGAAAAAAATAAGCAAAGAGCCTGATTTGGATTGATAGATCTTGTTGCAAGGAAGACACATCAACTTTTGGATCTCAATTACAAGGTATATTCAGCTAGTTATTCAATCTACAAGCTGAGAGAAAATTATTATATTATGAAATATGTTCAGATTTGTTTTCTAGTTTCAAAGAGTTATATTGTGAGACAAAAGTCACTAAGGACGCTCAATTAGGAGTTAAAATCCATTAGTTATTCGATTTACAAGTTGTGCGAAAATAACCATGTTTCTGAAATCTGTCCAAATTTGTTTTTCTAATTCATATAACCATATTAAGAAACGATTTCCCATCGATAAAAAAGGATCCAGATGACGAGATTTTTAGTGTTGGAAAGTTGATGTTCCCATATTTCTATAGCCACCAATAACACTCAGTTACGTGGTAAACTCCATTAGTTATTTGATCTTCAAATTGGGGAAAACACAGTTTTATGAACCCCCAAATCCTATGTCTAAAACCTGTTTTTTTCCAGATTCATGTAAGGGTTTTAAAGGAAAATTTCCTGGTGAACCAGAAGGAGTTAGAACACGAGTAAGGTGTCTCTTGAAATATCTTGTTGCAAGGAATCCATACCAGTTGATGGTTCCTTGTTTTGAGGTAATATCAAATAGTTATTAGAGTTGCTAAAAATTATTTTGTTTAGTCAAAAACAGAAACTTTAATTTTCTTTTTTGAACGCAAACAAAGTTTAAGATCACCATAATAGTATTTCAACCGCTATTTTCAGAACCTACCTTTCAACCTTAAGGCAAATGTGAGGGTGCGATCTGTGGATTCTTAGTATTATTAGTTAAGTTATATTTGTAAATGCTAGGTTTAAGAGTTTGTTTGTGTTCATTGTGATTGATGCTTGAGGATGACATGTTAACTGATAATTGTAAAAATGAAATGTTAGTGATAAATGGTGAAATTATTAAGTATATCTGAAATGTGTGAAGTCGGACTGAGGACGAGAACATGGAAATTCTGTCGAAGTCCGTAAACCGGCTGACAAGCCCAAGGTGACGTACGACCGTTCGAAGTGAGACCAGTCCAAGTGTCATGTTATTATTATTTTTATTATTATTATTATTATTATTATTATTATTATTATTATTATTATTATTATTATTATTATTATTATTATTATTATTATTATTATTATTATTATTATTAATGGTTATGAGATGAGAAATGTTGACATATTTAACAAATGTGGTGGTGATATGAATGATGTGATATGTTTGTTTATTGTTTAATATTTTGGGTGATGCATATTTTACTAATAGTATTTTCTCATGCATGTTTGTTAATAGTACTGAGAATAATGTGACATGAACATTCTCACTGAATGATTTTGTGTTATTCACCTCTTTCTCCTTTTCCTTTTAGTGTATATAGGTGTTTCTTGTGGTTCAAATTAGGACACTAGACTAGGATTTTGGAAACAAGAATTACAATTTGGTATCAGAGACTAGGTTAAAGGTCATTCTGGTTCTATTCCGGAGGGTCATAGAAGAAAAGGAAGGCGGTAGAGTATTTTTGAAACGTTTTAAATAAGTTATATTTTTTTTCATTTGCGGAGACTTCATCAAGTTGTGAAAACTATCATCTTGATGATTCAAGTAGAAGGTTTGTTACCAAAGTTAAATGAAGCTTATTTTGCCGCAACATCCATGGCGAATGGTGAAGTAGATGCAGATTTAGACATTACTCAAGTTGTAGCAGAATACAAAAACATTTTTGAACCATTTTAAAAGCCACGACCAACAAATGGAGATGCTTTCACCACTGAGATAGAGTTAGCAGTTGCTTCAGTGTCTAAAGTGCATTATCGATTAACTTAGGTGGAGATGAAGTAGTTGAAAAGCAATTAGAGGATTCAATGGACAAGGAGTTCATCCAACCAAGTTGTTCACCATGGGGAGCACCAGTTCTATTTGTAAAGAAAAACAATGCAAGTTTTAGACTTTCCATTGACGATCAAGGATTGAATAGGGTCACAATTAAGAACTATTACCCGTTACCATGTACTGACAAGTTATTAGACCAACTTCAAGGAGCTTCATGGTTCTCAAAGATCCATTTAGCATCTCAATATCGTCAGATATATATAGCAGAGGAGGATGTGAAGAAGACGGTTTTCTGGACACGTTATGGATAACTATGAGTTTGTAGTAATGCCTTTTGGGCTAGCTAATGTGCCAGCAGTTTTTATGAGCAAATGTTTTTTTCGTGTAATCACGTTCATTAATGATATTGTGGTTTAATGAAGGGCTAAAGGGGAGCACAAATGGCATCTGCGCGTGGTGATGAATAAGTTACGAGAGCAACTGTTATTCGCTAAGCTGAGCAAAAAAATTTCAGCAAAGGAAGATAGGATTCCTGGGTCATGTGATTTCAGAAGAGAGAGTTGTTATGTATCCTAAAAAGGTCTCACCAATCACAGATTGGCCTATGCTGACAAGTGCCACAAAGGTGCGTAGTTTTCTCTAGTTGGTTGGCTACTATCAAAAGTTTGTAAAAGGATTTGCTGGCTTGTCTAAACCGATGACTCACCTAATGGGAAATGGAGTAAAGTTTGAATGGTCAAGACAGTGTGAAGAAAGCTTTAAGATGTTGAAGGAGTATTTTACCAAAACTTCGGTGTTGGTATTACCAAGGACATGAGTACCAAATGTTCTTTACAATGATGCATCATGAACGGGATTAGGATGTGTGCTCATACAAGAAGATAAGGTAATCGCTTATGCCTCAAGGTAGCTACGACAACACGAGGTTAACTACCCTATTCATGCTTTTGAGCTTGCGGCAGTGGTTTTTGCTTTTAAAATATAGTGTTGTTACCTATAATGGAAAAAAGTTAAGATATTTATAATTCAAAAGAGCTTGAAGTATGTATTCATTCAGGGTGATTAAAATCTAAGAATATGAAGATGGATTGATGAAATGGCAGATTATAAATTTGGATATAAGGTACCACTCAGGAAAAGCTAATCATGTTACAAAGCCCTAAGTAGGAGTGATGCAGCAAGCACCAAAGATGTGCAATAACTTACAACAACCTTAGCTATCTTAAGTATGTGTTATGTGATCGTTGAATAGAATTATGTTGGAATGCTGAATTGACATATTATGGAGTGTTAGAAAAACGCAAAAAAATGATTTAAAATTGAAGAAAATTCTGGAATTGGTGTAATTGGGTGTCGTAAATGGACAATAGGTTAGCCCTATAGTGAAATTGTGTGTGTGTGCCGGTGAATAAAGGCCTAAAGGACGAGATTTCACAAGATGTACATCAATCAAGATTTTTGATACATCCATGATGTAATAAAATTTATCAAGTTTTTAAAAGATAATATCATTAGAGTGGGATGAAAAAAGATGTTTCCAACTTTTTTTTAAATATGTTTTATTTTTTCAAATGGTAAAAATAGAATGTGGATTATCAAGTGGATTATTACAAAGTTTACCTTTACTAGAGTAGAAATGGGATATGATTACTATGGATTTTTTCACTAGTTTACCAAGAACGACATGTGGCAAGGATGCCATATGAGTGATATTGGACAAACTCACCAAATCGTCTCACTTCTTTGCTATCAAAATAGACTGATGGAGTTGGTCTTTAGCATAAAAATATCTTCAAGAGATAGTCAAACTACATGGTAAACCAATAAGTATCGTATCTGATTGTGACCCAAGATTCACATCGATGTTTTGGCAGGCTTTCCAAAAGGTATTGTGTACTAAAATTCATTTGAGTACTGTTTATCATCCTTAGACGGATGGACAATCAGAATGGATCATTCAAACGCTAGAAAATATCTGGAGAACGTGTATATCGGACTGGGAGATATGTTGAATGCGTTATTTATCTTTGGCTGAGTTTGCATACAACAACATTTACCACTCCAGGATAGGTATGGCACCCTGTGAAGCTTTGCATGGACGACAATGTCGCACACCCTTGTGTTGGACTGAAATGGGAGAGCGAAGAGATTTGGACCCAGAGATTGTTCAAGAGTATGAGGCTCAAATAGATTTAATTTTGGATAAGTTTTAGAAAGCTCACGAGCGTCACAAAATTTATGCGTTGTACCTAAAATGAGGACGTTTAGAGGGACTAATAAGCTCTGAAAGTTGAAGAAACTCTGATTATGATAAATAGGACCATATGTCATAACTTAAAGGATTGGAGTTGTAGCATATCAGTTAGACTTGTCACATGAATTGGCAATTTTTCACAATGTCTTTCACATTTCAGTATTATGCTAAGTGGTTAAAGAACACAAGCTCATTATTCCACATCAACCTCTAGAGCTTAAAACAAATCTGACTATCTGAGTTCTACCTAGTGAAATCCTAGACCGTAAAGAAATAAAAGTGAAATGAAAAAAGTATTTGGAAGGTTCAAGTTTGTTGGGAAATGGATGGAGTTTGAGAGATCACTTGGGAGTTGGAAAACATGATGAAGTTGGACCATTCCGAGCTCTTCCAAAACTAGAGCGAGGTTAGGCCCCAGCTCTGCAATTGGAGGACGAATTCTTTATATGTGGGAGAGAATTGTCACTGCCCAAATCCAGCAAACCCCCTCCCCAAGCCTTAACGTAAACCCCACGTTTTAAGCCAAAACCCTAAATAATGGTGTTTTAGTAATTTGGATGATCTAAATCCTAGGCTCCTTCACCTATATAACAGAGCCACGACCTAGGGAACTTGTAGACACAAATTTGACGGCGAAGCTCTGCCAAAGTACCGAAAACACAACTGGCATACTTTGTGTCTTCAAGTGAAAGAAGTGCCAAATTGGTGTTTTAGAGAGAAGCTTACGACCATATACGAAAGAGATAAGAAAAGAGTCTGGGTTGGATTTATAGATCTCGTTGCAAGGAAGAGACAACAACCTTCGAGTCTCAACTACAAGGTATATTTAGTTAGTTATTCAATCTAAAAGTTGAGAGAAAATTATTCTATTATGAAAACATGTTTAGATTTGTTTTCCAGTTTCAAAGGTCCATATTGTGAGGCGATTTCCCATTGATACAAAAAGGATTTAGGTGACGCTCTTGCTAGTGTTAGAAATATCACGTTCCCAGTTTTCTATAGCCACTAAGAACACTCAATTACTAGTTGTGAGAAAATCAGCATGCTTTTGAAATCTGTCCAGATTTGTTTTTCCAGTTCAGAGAGCTATATTGAGAGACGATTTTTCGTCGATACAAAAGGATTGAGATGTCGAGATTGTTATTGTTGGAAATATGTCATTCCCAACTTTCTATAGCCACTCATAATACTCAGTTACGAGTTAAAATCTGTTAGTTATTCGATCTTCGAGTTGGGGAAAAACCACAGTTTTCTGAATCCAGAAATCCAAGTCTGAACAGATTCACATAATTGTTTTAAAGGAAAGTTTCCTGGTGAACAAGAAGGAATTAGAAAACGAGTAACATGTCTCTAGAAATATCTTATTTCTAGGAATCCATACCAGTTGACGGTTCCTTGTTTAGAGATAATATCAAATAGTTATTAGTGTTGCTTCCTGGCCAAGAATCATTATGTTCTATTGAAAACATAAACCCTAATTTCGAACGTAAACGCGGTTTCAGATTGACTGCAATTGATGCTTAAGGATGACATGTTAGTTAATAATTGTTAAAATGTAATGGTAGAAATAAGTGGTGAAATTGTTAAATATATCTAAAATATGGAAAGTCAGACTGAGAACGAGGACATATGGCAATTCTGTCAAAGCATATAAACCGGCTACAAGCCTAAGGTTGTGTATGACCTTTCGAGTCCCAAATATCATGTTATTATCATATCTTATTTATTAATAAAAAATCATTTTTACAAATAACCTTTAATTTGAAGTTTATTTACATTCATACCAATACTCATCAGCTTAACTATTTAAATTTTCTTTCTTTACTTGACTAATTACAAAACTTGCCACTTTTATTGAACCCACTTATTGTTATATACATTTAATTTAATAAAGAAATAAAGTACAGTTGTTGTCGTAGTAGCATGTCCGATTTCGTTTATCCTTTTGAGAAATCTTCAGCTTCTGCAATGGTGGCTTTTTTGCTTATTCTTTTTTTTGATAGCTTCATCTTCTTCTTCTTCTTCTTCTTTCTTTTGGGAAAAGTCATTTCCTTTATATCTTATTATATATTTTTGTAGGACCATGATTTTTACGATATGGAAAATTGAATAATTTGTTTATATAATGATAAAAACAAAAATAAAATAAAATATACAATATTCAATACTAAAATATGATAAACAAGAACAATTTTGTGTGGAGGCGAGACACTCTTTCTTTAATTCTTAAATTTTCCGTAGTGTGACGGTGTTTACGCAATCAGAATCCCATGATACAACCACACTTCGACTATTCCATATCACTCAGAATATAAGCTAACGAATCTATTTTTGTGTTGTATTCTCAGACACAAAATAAAAACAAAATACTAGCATAACTATTCTAAGTGGGAGAGAGTAATTTTTTGTTGTTGAATCTATTGGATGTCTTTTTTCTATAATGCTAACAAGCCTTTTTAAAGAAAAATAATGAGAAGCAAATGTTACATTTCTAACATAGAAATGAAACTTCCATGGTGCACTAATGGAGACTTTAATTCTTGTCTTGTCAATTCTTTTGTGAATTTATTTCACATTTTGACCAAGAAATTAAAGATTAAAAGTTATTATTGTTTGACCAAATCAAACAAATAATATACTTTAAAATGAATTTCTTTTTTATATTTTATCAATATAAAAGATCAACATATATTTGGTTTATAAGATTATGTTAATGAACATGTAGTCCAACTAACAAATCAAAACTCAAATCCAATCAAATATTCAATGTGTGTATTTGTTACTTTGTACAAATTTCTCAAATCACACACATTAGACATCAATTTCTCATTCAAATAAAACTCATTTTTGACATACGAATACACTATTCATAATACTCAAAAAATAGTTTCAACAATCCCCAACATGAATAGAAATGACTCTAGACACTACACGACTCGATAAACTTGACTTCTTAGACAAGACTTGACAAGACTCACTAAGGAATTTTGAGAGTACATGCGAAAAATCCACTGCATGATGAGCTGGTAGTATTTTTCAGCCTTGAACCAGTCATTCTTAATAGCTATCAGATTTACTCGGCCAGGTAGTGAACATGATGTCTTGAACCACCCGGGCTTTGGTGTAAACCTAGACAATAACTATAACACAGATTCATTCTCTCACATAACTAGCTTCTCTGTTGTGTTCATTTTGGCCATGAACAGTCCTGGTTAATCATAAGTGAACTTGGAGAATATAACCTTTCATTTATTCTCCTAGAAACAGCATCATTTCACACTCACAAGGTGATTTGCCATTAGCTTTGTTTAGAGGAGTATCATGTACTACTCCATTCATATCTCAAAGCTATGGACACAAATCATTAAAAGCAAATTTTTATCCTCTATTCTTTACATGTAGCACTGTTTAATCATCCTAGGAACTGGGTATAGACCGAAGTCTTACAGTGCTTTGGGCAGATTTAGTTTGACTTAGTTGTCTCCTTGAACCTATTTCTTGGGATCTCCAGTCAGTTAGGTAGAGTTACCACTAAACATCATCTTAATTCACAGGCTTTAACTCATTCCTCTTGAAGATGTAACAATTTGATCTCATGACACACCTTTAATATGAGGATCCTAGGTTGTCATCAGAATGAACACAATCTCTTTAGATTAGTTGAGATCAATTGTCCAATGATTTTTGTCATCTTCTTTCAAGATACAGTTAACCATTATATACAAAACTCAATGCATGACATTATTATTTTTAGTCATATTGTGATAATTATCACTAAGTTCATGTGGCCTCTTGCCAATGACTTTATATGGTAAGTAAAGCTTCCCTCATATTTCTTGAGATAACTCAAAATATGTATATTTGCATTTAACATCTCTTAAGAGTTTAGAGAAATTGATCTACAACTCTTTTTAGATTTAAATGAATAAAAAGCAATTTCGAAAATTAATATAATTTTCTAAAAAACAATATTTCATTTTCAGAAATTCACATTTTTCATACAACTATTTTTATAGTTCTCTCAAGTTGATTTATAAATCCAACTTATATGTTTTGAACTTTTCCAAAAACTTATATTTGCTTTTTAGCAAATATACATATCATTACAAGATATTATTTGTGGCATCAAAACCACAACTTTTTTCAACCATATTGACTTTAGAAACTACAATATACATGTCAGTTTAAGTCACTTTGATATGAGATTTCTCATCACTTTTGCATTGTCAATCTTTTTGTGACTCGTGTTAAGCATTGACAAAATATGAATGTTTTGATCATTATCAATAACATTATATTTTTAATGGCAAATGATTCATATGTGGCATACCTCTCCCAAACTTAATTTAGGGCATCGACTCACGAATCAATTTTCATCTATATCATTTAATCTCTTAAAAATTGAAATGTTTCTTTATAATCATAGTATCACCATACTTTGAAATTTAAATCATTTTATTTCTTTCATGCTCAGAAATTTACTTAATAATAATTAAATTAAGTTGTTCCCAAAAAGAATATGAAACAAGAAATCAAAACGTTAGACATTTTTGATAATTAAAGCAAATAATTATGTTTAACCAATTCAATGCATTAACACATTTGACCAATTTAATAACAAGAGTGAAGATAACAAAGTGAAATCTTTAAAGTCTAAACGTTAAAGAAATTAACATATTGCAAGAAAATCTACGCATCAAACAAAGATACTACTAATTTGCTAAATAATTATGTAACGAATTAAATGATAACCAATCTTGTTAATTATACTCTACAACATAGCAATGATGAGACAAATTGAGCTTCGATTAAATCCTGAAATTTAAAATCAGCGATGAAGCCATATAAGATAAATGATTATTTAAAGAAAATTTAACCAATAATTATTCTAAAAATTTCAGTTACGTAAATATCCACCATAACCAATAAAATGCAACACAAATACCAAATGATCTGAAAAATCAGAACAACTTTCTGATACTTGTTCTTGATACCTGTTCTTATCAAAAATTAACAAATAATCAGTTTTTCGTTAGTGTAATAAAGAAAATTTAAGATTGTAGGACCATGATTTTTACGATATGGCAAACTGAATAATTTGTTTATATAATGATAAAAATAGAAATAAAATATACAATATTTGATACCAAAATATGATGAACAAGAACGATTTTGTGTGGAGGCGAGACACTATTTCCTTAATTCTTAAATTGCCCGTAGTGTGACGGTGTTTACGGAATCAGAAATGGTAAGGAGGTACAAGGTAATGGACCTAAATCTTCATACAAGCAAGTTTCTACTTTAAAATACCCCAAAAAGGAAAAAAGAATCTTTGATACAAGAAATTTTTTAGTCTAAATCAACTGAAAAAAATAAATATAAGCAAGGAGATTGGAATGTTAGCTATTAGCCTTCAATAGAACATGAACAACTCATTCGCAGGAAATTGAAAAGGAGGCGATACTTTGACGGAAATAGGCGGAAGCAGACTGGCGAGCCGACCCCGGCTATCACGAGGTCAATCAGACCGGATCCAAACAAACCAGAAACTTTGTGAGGGTAAAGCTATAAGTCCAATCCAACAGATGAGAAGCACACGATGAATTGCAAGATCTCTTGAGGAGGCAGGTGGAGACATATCTCCCAACTCCCGCCACTTCCTAGGAGGATTTTATGTAGTCCAACCATCAAAGAGGTAGAGAAACCCACCTAAAGATTCTTGCGGAGGCTTGAAGAGCAAGGCTTTTAATTTGATCTTGCTATATGTCAATTTTACAATAATGAGAAAAAAAACAAACACCAGTACTACAATAGCATGTTTATGATCATTGATCAATATTGTCACTTGGTTTGAGATACAAGTTGCTATAGGGTTTGTGTTTAAAGTGTGATGTACTTTTATGGAGTCATATCCTCTCCTACCCCCATCTCTTAAACTCCAATCATTCAAGGAGCTCACTAAAAACTATTTTCTTTTTGAATTATTTTTAATTCATAAACTAAAGATATGACATATATGCCTTTAAACCTAGTATACAAATCTGATAAATGTCAGTTTTTATTTTTTTTTTACCTTTTTCTTTCTTCTCTTTCTCTGTGGTGCTTCTTCTCTTCTTCTTCTACCATTCACTCTTCACAATTTCATGATAACAACAGAGAACATGACGCAATCATGATATCAACTGATGATATTCTCAAATCAACTATTAGAAACGGGAGTGTGGTCATTAGATCAGTAGCTGAAGAAAAATATAAAACCGTAGCTTCACCAGAAGCCAATCAGATGCACAACATAACAAACCGAAGAACCGACCATAACATATATTCACTCAAAATGGCATATCTGACCTGTGAAGTCTTTCTCCACGAAACAAATTTTCAAGGATTCTGCGCTCCAGAAGGTTTTAGTTACAAATAGAATCACATTAAAAGCTTCGAGTACCAAGAAGTTATGAATTTTATAAACTAGAGGTTTCCAAGCCCATCTAGCTCGAGTACATGCCCTTAAAACTGGATCCCAGCCCAAAAAGCATGGCATGAACAAAAAAATTCATATTCATCAATAAGGATCTCTTAGCATTCAAACAAGCTCACTATAAGGATAAATGGTCAAGGGAATTTAAAGTTATACTTAATTTCCCAAAACTGGTCAAACGAGGTCTTGAGTTGCCTTATTTGGAACATGTCACATTCAAGGCACCCCATAACTATATATTTCTAGATGAGCTCGTGTTAGAGATTCTAAAAGTTACTAATGTGATTCCAAAACATCTCACTTACCTCTCCAAGCTGTCTATACTTAATTTCCCAAAACTGGTCAAACCAGCTCTCGAGTTGCCTTATTTGGAACATGTCACATTCAAGGCACCCCATAACTCTATATTTCTGGATGAGCTCGTGTTATCGATTATAAAAGTGACTAATGTGATTCCAAAACAGCTCACTTACCTCCCTAAGCTGTCTAGATACAAGGATCTCACAGGTTTCCTTACTTGGCCAAAATCAAGCAATAATGGTCATATCAATCAAGCCATTGATTGAGTTATCATTTATTTTGAATTTCTATTATCATTTATGTTGATTTATTTTTCTTTGATCAACCTTTTTCTAGCCTATATAAGTTCTTGCATTTCCTTCTTTGTAACCAGATTTGGAATAATGAATGAAAATGAAATTTTTGTTTCCCTTTGAAGTTTTCTTGTAAAACTTTGTTTCTCTTGTCTTGTTAAGACCAGTACCTCCAAGAACCTGAGCACTACAAGAAAAAAAAAAGGATATTGTGACTAAAATTTGAGACTATAAATTTCCATCACAAATATGTGACGTTTCTGAAACAATTTTCCTACGAGATAATTTTGTATCAAATTTGTAACTAATTCGTCATAATAATGTTACAAAATTAATCGTAACTGGAACATGTAACAACTGCTGACCAATTTGTGACAAAAACAAATAGTTCCAACTTTTGGGACAATATTATGACTAATTTTCCCAATTTTTGTCACCATCTAGCAACGAGCTAGTGACATGCCTAGTAGTGTCAGATTGTTACATTTTATGACGACAAAAATTAGTCAGTAACTGATAATTGATAAAAAAACATTATAAATATAATGAGACTACATTTCTTGGTTCTAACACTAGTTTGTTATGTTTATATATATATATATATTTCAATATACATAATAGAGAGTATTTTCTTATGTGCATGTTTTCTTAAATCTAACTATGCTTCTAGATTGACAAAAACAATTATGCTACTAGTTCTTAAGCGAACAAAACTTAGGTTCACCCCCTACGGTGAACATTTAAATTCACCTCACCTCTAACAACCAATTAAAGTGCCATATAGATTAATAAATAAAAAATATTAAATATTTTTAAAAAATCAAAATAACCAAAAAAATTTAATATTTTTTAAAAACTCAAAATTAAACCGTAGATCTAAATCCAAACCATAGATCCTAAACCCTAAACCAAAACCCTAAATCTTAAATCCAAACCCTAAACCCTAAAACTTATACCCTGAACTCAAACCCTAACCCTATAATCTAAACCCAAACCCTAGATCCTAAATCTAAACTCTAAACCTATATCCTAGACTTTAAATCCAAACCTTAGATCATAAATTCAAATCCTAGGCCCTAAACCCTAAACCCTAAACACTAGACGCTAAACCCAAACCTTAGACCCTAACTCAAACCTTATATCCTTAACCCAAACCCTAGACCCTAACTCAAACCCTTTATTTTAAACCCAAACCCTATACCCTAAATCCTAAACCCAAACCTTAGACGCTAGATTCAAAATATAAACCTAAATCTTAAATTCAAACCCTAGACTGTAAATTAAAACCTTAAATCTTAACCTTGAACTTTAAAAGAACACCATCGACATTAACCCAAAATTTAGGAAATAATATTTAGGTTTAAGATTTACATTATGAGGTTTTGGTTTAAAGTCAAGAGTTTGGGTTTATGGTATATGGTTTGTGTTTTGGGGTCTAGGGTTTGGGTTTGGATTTAGGGTCTAGGATTTGGGTTTAAGGTTTGGGTTTAGGATTTAGGGTTTGGGTTTAGGATTTAGGGTTTGGGTTTAGGGTTTAGGGTTTGGGTTTAGGGTCTGAGTTTAGGGTCTTGGGTTTAGGGTTTGGGTTTTGGATCTAGGGTTTGGGTTTAGAGTCTAGGATTTAGGTTTATGTTTGGGTTTAGGGTCTAGGGTTTGGGTTTAGGATATAAGGTTAGAGTTTGGGTTTAGGTATAGGGTTTGGGTTTAGGATATAGGATTAGGGTTTGAATTTAGGATTTGGATTTAGGATATAAGTTTTAATTTAAGTTTAGAATTTGATTTTGATTTTGTTTTTTGATTTTGATTTTGATTTTTGTAAATATATTAATTTTGTAGCTATTTTGATTTTTTTTTTTAAATATTTCTTTTTATTATTCTATGTGGCACTTTAATTGGTTATTTGAAGTGAGGTGAATTTAAAGGTTCACCATAGGGGGTGAACCTAAGAGCACCTGCAATGGGGGGTCCTAAGGGGGAGTCCTTACGAAAAAAACAATTAAATAATTAGTGGACACCATGAATAGTTAAGAATTCGATCCTTAAAACTCATCCCTAAGGACCGATCCTTAGGGAATCCTTACACTGTTTGCGGGCCCCCGTGACACGTGGCTGCCCGCGATTAGTTGATTTTTTTTTTAATAATCTGAAAATGAAAAAAAAATAATAAAAAAATAAATAGTTAAGGATCCACAATGGGTAACACCATTGTGGATGCTCTAAGTTTTTCACCCCCTATGGTGAACCTTTAAATTCACCTCACCTCTAACAACCAATTAAAGTGCTATATAGATTAATAAATAAAAAATATTAAATATTTTTAGAAAATCAAAATAACCAAAAAAAATTAATATTTTTTAAAAAATCAAAATTAAACCGTAGATCTAAATCCAAACCATAGATCCTAAACCCTAAACCCAAACCCTAAATCTTAAATCCAAACCCTAAACCCTAAAACTTATACCCTGAACTCAAACCCTAACCCTATACTCTAAACCCAAACCCTAGATCCTAAATCTAAACTCTAAACCTATATCCTAGACTTTAAACCCAAACCTAAGATCATAAATTCAAATCCTAGGCCCTAAACCCTAAACCCTAAACACTAGACGCTAAACCCAAACCTTAGACCCTAACTCAAACCTTATATCCTTAACCCAAACCCTAGACCCTAACTCAAACCCTATATTTTAAACCCAAACCCTAGACCCTAAATCCTAAACCCAAACCTTAGACGCTAGATTCAAAATATAAACCTAAATCTTAAATTCAAACCCTAGACTGTAAATTAAAACCTTAAATCTTAACCTTGAACTTTAAAAGAACACCATCGACATTAACCCAAAATTTAGGAAATAATATTTAGGTTTAAGATTTACATTATGAGGTTTTGGTTTAAAGTCAAGAGTTTGGGTTTATGGTATATGGTTTGTGTTTTGGGGTCTAGGGTTTGGGTTTGGATTTAGGGTCTAGGATTTGGGTTTAAGGTTTGGGTTTAGGATTTAGGGTTTGGGTTTAGGGTTTATGATTTGGGTTTAGGGTTTAGGGTTTGGGATTAGGGTTTGGGATTAGGGTCTGAGTTTAGGGTATTGGGTTTTGGGTTTGGGTTTCGGATATAGGGTTTGGGTTTAGAGTCTAGGATTTGGGTTTAGAGTCTAGGATTTAGGTTTATGTTTGGGTTTAGGGTCTAGGGTTTGGGTTTAGGATATACGGTTAGAGTTTGGGTTTAGGTATAGGGTTTGGGTTTAGGATATAAGGTTAGAGTTTGGGTTTAGGTATAGGGTTTGGGTTTAGGATATAGGATTAAGGTTTGAATTTAGGATTTGGATTTAGGATATAAGTTTTAATTTAAGTCTAGGATTTGATTTTGATTTTGATTTTGATTTTGATTTTGATTTTGATTTTGATTTTGATTTTGATTTTGATTTTGATTTTGATTTTGATTTTGATTTTGATTTTGATTTTGATTTTGATTTTGATTTTGATTTTGATTTTGATTTTGATTTTGATTTTGATTTTGATTTTGATTTTGATATTTGAAAATATATTAATTTTGTAGCTATTTTGTTTTTTTTTTTTAAATATTTTTTTATTATAATTTTATGTGGCACTTTAATTGGTTGTTAGAGGTGAGGTGAATTTAAAGGTTCACCATAGGGGGTGAACCTAAGTTTAAAACTTAGGTTCACCCCCTATGGTGAACCTTTAAATTCAACTCACCTCTAACAACCAATTAAAGTGCCATATAGATTAATAAATAAAAAATATTAAATATTTTTAGAAAATCAAAATAACCAAAAAAATTAATATTTTTTAAAAAAATCAAAATTAAACCGTAGATCTAAATCCAAACCATAGATCCTAAACGCTAAACCCAAACCCTAAATCTTAAATCCAAACCCTAAACCCTAAAACTTATACCCTGAACACAAACCCTAACCCTATACTCTAAACCCAAACCCTAGATCCTAAATCTAAACTCTAAACCTATATCATATACTTGAAACCCAAACCTTAGATCATAAATTCAAATCCTAGGCCCTAAACCCTAAACCCTAAACCCTAGATGCTAAACCCAAACCCTAGACCCTAACTCAAACCTTATATCCTTAACCCAAACCCTAGACCCTAACTCAAACCCTATATTTTAAACCCAAACCCTAGACCCTAAATCCTAAACCCAAACCTTAGACTCTAGATTCAAAATATAAACCTAAATCTTAAATTCAAACCCTAGACTCTAAATTATAACCTTAAATCTTAACCTTGAACTTTCAAAGAACACCATCGACATTAACCCAAAATTTAGGATATAAGATTTAGGTTTAAGATTTACAGTATGAGGTTTCGGTTTAAAGTCAAGAGTCTGGGTTTATGGTATATGGTTTGTGTTTGGGGGTCTAGGGTTTGGGTTTGGATTTAGGGTCTAGGATTTGGGTTTAAGGTTTGGGTTTAGGATTTAGGGTTTGGGTTTAGGATTTATGGTTTGGGTTTAGGGTTTAGGGCTTGGGTTTAGGGTCTGAGTTTAGGGTATTGGGTTTGTGTTTGGGTTTAGGATATAGGGTTTGGGTTTAGAGTCTAGGATTTGGGTTTAGAGTCTAGGATTTAGGTTTATGTTTGGGTTTAGGGTCTAGGGTTTGGGTTTAGGAAATAAGGTTAGAGTTTGGGTTTAGGAATAGAGTTTATGTTTAGGATATATGATTAAGGTTTGAATTTAGGATTTGGATTTAGGATATAATTTTTAATTTAAGTCTAGGATTTGATTTTGATTTTAATTTTGATTTTGATTTTGATTTTTGAAAATATATTAATTTTGTAGCTATTTTGATTTTTTTTTTAATATTTTTTTTTATTATTCTATGTGGCACTTTAATTGGTTGTTAGAGGTGAGGTGAATTTAAAGGTTAACCATAGATCCTAAACCCACACCCTGAATCTTAAATACAAACCCTAAACCCTAAAACTTATACCCTAAACTCAAACCCTAACCTTATACTCTAAACCCAAACCCTAGATCCTAAATCTAAACTCTAAACCTATATCCTAGACTTTAAACCCAAACCTTAGGTCATAAATTCAAATCTTAGGCCCTAAACCCTAAACCCTAAACCCTAGACGCTAAACACAAACCCTAGACCCTAACTCAAACCTTATATCCTTAACCCAAACCCTAGACCCTAACTCAATCCCTATATTTTAAACCCAAACCCTAGACCCTAACTCAAACCCTATATTTTAAACCCAAACCCTAGACCCTAAATCCTAAACCCAAACCTTAGACGCTAGATTCAAAATATAAACCTAAATCTTACATTCAAACCCTAGACTCTAAATTAAAACCTTAAATCTTAACCTTGAACTATAAAAGAACACCATCGACATTAACCCAAAATTTAGGATATAAGATTTACGTTTAAGATTTACAGTATGAGGTTTTGGTTTAGAGTCAAGAGTTTGGGTTTATGGTATATGGTTTGTGTTTTGGGGTCTAGGGTTTGGGTTTGGGTTTAGGGTCTAGGGTTTGGGTTTGGGTTTAGGGTCTAGGATTTGGGTTTAAGGTTTGGGTTTAGGATTTAGGGTTTGGGTTTAGGGTTTATGGTTTGGATTTAGGGTTTTGGGTTTGAGTTTAGGGTCTGAGTTTAGGATCTTGGGTTTAGAATCTAGGGTTTGGGTTTAGAGTCTAGGATTTAGGTTTATGTTTGGGTTTAGGGTCTAAGGTTTGGGTTTAGGATATAAGGTTAGAGTTTGGGTTTAGGTATAGGGTTTGGGTTTAGGATATAGGATTAGGATTTGAATTTAGGATTTGGATTTTGGATATAAGTTTTAATTTAAGTCTAGGATTTGATTTTGATTTTGATTTTGATTTTGTTTTTTGTAAATATATTAATTTTGTAGCTATTTTGATTTTTTTTAATATTTTTTTTTTATTATTCTATTTGGCACTTTAATTGGTTATTAGAAGTGGGGTGAATTTAAAGGTTCAACATAGGTGAACCTAAGTATTAAAACTTAGGTTCACCACCAACGGTGAACATTTAAATTCACATCACCTCTAACAACCAATTAAAGTGCCATATAGATTAATAAATAAAAAATATTAAATATTTTTAGAAAATCAAAATAACCAAGAAAATTTAATATTTAAAAAAAAATCAAAATTAAACCATCTATCTAAATCCAAACCATCGATCTAAATCCAAACCATAGATCCTAAACCCTAAACCCAAACCCTAAATCTTAAATACAAACCCTAAACCCTAAAACTTATACCATGAACTCAAACCCTAACCCTATACTCTAAACCCAAACCCTAGATCCTAAATCTAAACTCTAAACCTATATCCTAGACTTTAAACCCAAACCTTAGATCATAAATTCAAATCTTAAGCCCTAAACCCTAAACCCTAGACGCTAAACCCAAACCCTAGACCCTAACTCAAACCTTATATCCTTAACCCAAACCCTACACCCTAACTCAAACCTTATATCCCTATATTTTAAACCCAAACCCTAGACCCTAAATCCTAAACCCAAACCTTAGACGCTAGATTCAAAATAT
Organism: Moricandia arvensis; assembly: GCA_905132765.1. NCBI lineage: Eukaryota > Viridiplantae > Streptophyta > Magnoliopsida > Brassicales > Brassicaceae > Moricandia > Moricandia arvensis. The sequence goes on along the minus strand of CAJHQP010005722.1, from coordinate 17,841 downwards.
AAACCTAAATCTTAAATTCAAACCCTATACTCTAAATTAAAACCTTAAATCTTAACCTTGAACTTTAAAAGAACACCATCGACATTAACCCAAAATTTAGGATATAAGATTTAGGTTTAAGATTTACAGTATGAGGTTTCGGTTTAGAGTCAAGAGTTTGGGTTTATGGTATATGGTTTGTGTTTTGGGGTCTAGGGTTTGGGTTTGGGTTTAGGGTCTAGGATTTGGGTTTAAGGTTTGGGTTTAGGATTTAGGGTTTGGGTTTAGGTTTAGGGTTTGGGTTTAGGGTTTAGGGATTGGGTTTAGGGTCTGAGTTTAGGGTCTTGGGTTTAGGGTTTGGGTTTAGGATCTAGGGTTTGGGTTTAGAGTCTAGGGTTTAGGTTTATGATTGGGTTTAGGGTCTAGGGTTTGGGTTTAGGATATAAGGTTAGAGTTTGGGTTTAGGTATAGAGTTTGGGTTTAGGATATAGGATTTGGGTTTGAATTTAGGATTTGGATTTAGGATATAAGTTTTAATTTAAGTCTAGGATTTGATTTTGATTTTGATTTTTGTAAATATATTAATTTTATTTTGATTTTTTTTAAATATTTCTTTTTATTATTCTATGTGGCACTTTAATTGTTGATTAGAAGTGAGGTGAATTTAAAGGTTCACCATAGAGGGTGAACCTAAGAGCACCCGCAATGGGTGGTCCTTAGAGGGAGTCTTTAGAAAAAAAATAATTAAATAATTAGCGGACCCCACGAATAGTTAAGAATTCGATTCTTAAAACCCCTCCCTAAGGACCGATCCTTAGGGAATCCTTATACTGTTTGCGGGCCCCCGCGACATGTGGCGGCCCAAGATTAGTCGATTTTTTTTTAATAATCTGAAAATGAAAAAAATAATAATAAAAAAAAGGAGTAGTTAAGGATCCACAATGGGTAACACCATTGTGAATGCTCTAAGTTTTTCACCCCCTATGGTGAACCTTTAAATTCATCTCACCTCTAACAACCAATTAAAGTGCCATATAGATTAATAAATAAAAAATATTAAATATTTTTAGAAAATCAAAATAACCAAAAAAATTAATATTTTTTAAAAAAATCAAAATTAAACCGTAGATCTAAATCCAAACCATAGATCCTAAACGCTAAACCCAAACCCTAAATCTTAAATCCAAACCCTAAACCCTAAAACTTATACCCTGAACACAAACCCTAACCCTATACTCTAAACCCAAACCCTAGATCGTAAATCTAAACTCTAAACCTATATCCTATACTTTAAACCCAAACCTTAGATCATAAATTCAAATCCTAGGCCCTAAACCCTAAACCCTAAACCCTAGATGCTAAACCCAAACCCTAGACCCTAACTCAAACCTTATATCCTTAACCCAAACCCTAGACCCTAACTCAAACCCTATATTTTAAACCCAAACCCTAGACCCTAAATCCTAAACCCAAACCTTAGACGCTAGATTCAAAATATAAACCTAAATCTTAAATTCAAACCCTAGACTCTAAATTATAACCTTAAATCTTAACCTTGAACTTTCAAAGAACACCATCGACATTAACCCAAAATTTAGGATATAAGATTTAGGTTTAAGATTTACACTATGAGGTTTCGGTTTAAAGTCAAGAGTCTGGGTTTATGGTATATGGTTTGTGTTTGGGGGTCTAGGGTTTGGGTTTGGATTTAGGGTCTAGGATTTGGGTTTAAGGTTTGGGTTTAGGATTTAGGGTTTGGGTTTAGGGTTTATGGTTTGGGTTTAGGGTTTAGGGCTTGGGTTTAGGGTCTGAGTTTAGGGTATTGGGTTTGTGTTTGGGTTTAGGATATAGGGTTTGGGTTTAGAGTCTAGGATTTGGGTTTAGAGTCTAGGATTTAGGTTTATGTTTGGGTTTAGGGTCTAGGGTTTGGGTTTAGGATATAAGGTTAGAGTTTGGGTTTAGGAATAGAGTTTAGGTTTAGGATATATGATTAAGGTTTGAATTTAGGATTTGGATTTAGGATATAATTTTTAATTTAAGTCTAGGATTTGATTTTGATTTTAATTTTGATTTTGATTTTGATTTTTTATAATATATTAATTTTGTAGCTATTTTGATTTTTTTTTAAATATTTTTTTTTTATTATTCTATGTGGCACTTTAATTGGTTGTTAGAGGTGAGGTGAATTTAAAGGTTCACCATAGATCCTAAACCCACACCCTGAATCTTAAATACAAACCCTAAACCCTAAAACTTATACCCTAAACTCAAACCCTAACCTTATACTCTAAACCCAAACCCTAGATCCTAAATCTAAACTCTAAACCTATATCCTAGACTTTAAACCCAAACCTTAGGTCATAAATTCAAATCTTAGGCCCTAAACCCTAAACCCTAAACCCTAGACGCTAAACCCAAACCCTAGACCCTAACTCAAACCTTATATCCTTAACCCAAACCCTAGACCCTAACTCAATCCCTATATTTTAAACCCAAACCCTAGACCCTAAATCCTAAACCCAAACCTTAGACGCTAGATTCAAAATATAAACCTAAATCTTAAATTCAAACCCTAGACTCTAAATTAAAACCTTAAATCTTAACCTTGAACTTTAAAAGAACACCATCGACATTAACCCAAAATTTAGGATATAAGATTTACGTTTAAGATTTACAGTATGAGGTTTTGGTTTAGAGTCAAGAGTTTGGGTTTATGGTATATGGTGTGTGTTTTGGGGTCTAGGGTTCGAGTTTGGGTTTAGGGTCTAGGATTTGGGTTTAAGGTTTGGGTTTAGGATTTAGGGTTTGGGTTTAGGGTTTATGGTTTGGGTTTAGGGTTTAGGGTTTGGGTTTAGGGTCTGAGCTTAGGGTCTTGAGTTTAGGGTTTGGGTTTAGGATCTAGGGTTTGGGTTTAGAGTCTAGGATTTAGGTTTATGTTTGGGTTTAGGGTCTAGGGTTTGGGTTTAGGATATAAGGTTAGAGTTTGGGTTTAGGTATAAGGTTTGGGTTTAGGATATAGGATTAGGGTTTGAATTTAGGATTTGGATTTAGGATATAAGTTTTAATTTAAGTCTAGGATTTGATTTTGATTTTGATTTTGATTTTGATTTTGATTTTGATTTTGATTTTGATTTTGATTTTTGTAAATATATTAATTTTGTAGCTATTTTGATTTTTTTTTTAAATATTTTTTTTATTATTCTATGTGGCACTTTAATTGGTTATTAGAAGTGGGGTGAATTTAAAGGTTCACCATAGGGGGTGAACCTAAGTATTAGAACTTAGGCTCACCCCCTATGGTGAACATTTAAATTCACCTCACGTCTAATAACCAATTAAAGTGCCATATAAATTAATAAATAAAAAATATTAAATATTTTTAGAAAATCAAAATAACCAAAAAAAATTAATATTTTTTTAAAAATCAAAATTAAACCGTAGATCTAAATCCAAACCATAGATCCTAAACCCTAAACCCAAACCCTAAATCTTAAATACAAACCCTAAACCCTAAAACTTATACCCTAAACTCAAACCCTAACCCTATACTCTAAACCCAAACCCTAGATCCTAAATCTAAACCTAAACCTATATCCTAGACTTTAAACCCAAACCTTAGATCATAAATTCAAATCTTAGGCCTTAAACCCTAAACCCTAAACCCTAGACGCTAAACCCAAACCCTAGACCCTAACTCAAACCTTATATCCTTAACCCAAACCCTAGACCCTAACTCAATCCCTATATTTTAAACCCAAACCCTAGACCATAAATCCTAAACCCAAACCTTAGACGCTAGATTCAAAATATAAACCTAAATCTTAAATTCAAACCCTAGACTCTAAATTAAAACCTTAAATCTTAACCTTGAACTTTAAAAGAACACCATCGACATTAACCCAAAATTTAGGATATAAGATTTAGGTTGAAGATTTACAGTATGCGGTTTCGGTTTAGAGTCAAGAGTTTGGGTTTATGGTATATGGTTTGTGTTTTGGGGTCTAGGGTTTGGTTTTGGGTTTAGGGTCTAGGATTTGGGTTTAAGGTTTGGGTTTAGGATTTAGGGTTTGGGTTTAGGGTTTGGGTTTAGGGTTTAGGGTTTGGGTTTAGGGTCTGAGTTTAGGGTATTGGGTTTAGGGTTTGGGTTTAGGATCTAGGGTTTGGGTTTAGAGTCTAGGATTTAGGTTTATGTTTGGGTTTAGGGTCTAGGGTTTGGGTTTAGGATATAAGGTTAGAGTTTGGGTTTAGGTATAGGGTTTGGGTTTAAGATATAGGATTAGGGTTTGAATTTAGGATTTGGATTTAGGATATAAGTTTTAATTTAAGTCTAGGATTTGATTTTGATTTTGATTTTGATTTTGATTTTGATTTTGATTTTGATTTTGATTTTGATTTTGATTTTGATTTTTGTAAATATATTAATTTTGTCGCTATTTTGATTTTTTTTAAAAATTTTTTTTTTATTATTCTATATCGCACTTTAATTGGTTATTAGAAGTGAGGTGAATTTAAAGGTTCACCTTAGGGGGTGAACCTAAGTATTGTTCTTCTTAAGCCTTTTCTTTTGATCAAACAAATTGTTCTTAGTTATGCTGTGTTAGCCATATCTACATATTCGAACAACATTTTGATAATATAGCAGAGGCACGAGTCCCTGTTTTTCTTTGTAATTATTGGAAAAAAATGTAGCACTTTTTATTTATTTAATCAGTGTCAGATTTAACCAAAAAACAGAAGATGCAATGAAATTTAAATCAGATTATTAAGGTTACAGTTTCGATCTTGAGCTAACTGATGAAAAGCCAATTCTTCTACGTAATTTAAGTGGCATGTACATTTTTTAGTTAACATTTAAATTTTACTTAGTTTTTAACATACAGTATTGTATAACTTAAATAAGTTTTATAATTTTATTAGTTATTACTTAAAAATGAGACGCAAGTTGTGATAAAAAAGGATTAGGCAATCCACTCGATGCTAACGTTCAGGGTAACCGCTTATAAGATTTTCCAAAATTTGAAAATTTTGGTTGTGACTAAAACTTATCTGGGTAAAAAGTCACAGCCCTTAAACTTTTATTTCAGTATATAAAAGCCTTATAGCCTACCATCAACATTCAACCCTAAAAATCTAATAACTTCAATCAGAGGGAGCCGCCTATGTGGATTGTCATATTAAGTTTCTCCTTCGTCCGTTCGACTGCAGTTACTGTCTTCCAAGCCATGAGTTTCAAGGTCTTTTTCATGTCATTGCTAATCTAGGTTTTTAGCATGCTAAAAGATGTATTATTCATTCATCATTGACGATAGAAATCTGAGTTTTTTTGGGTTTCATGTTTGCAATAAATCTTTGAACCTTGGACAACCTTTGAATCCTTATGCTACAATTTCTTATGATTGAAACAAAAAGTCGTTTATTTGTTTGACTACTTAACAAAACTGCTTCTTTTTTGTAATCATTATGATAATAGGTTTGTTGGGATGCTTAGAAAATATTGAATTCTAAGTTTTGGCCTTTTTTCTTTCTCTCAAGGAGTAGCTAATTTTGCTGCTGCTTTTATAGTCTCTTGCTTGTTAGACAGAACAATATATATGAAGGTTTGTATGCTAGATTCAATGGGTTTCTCGTTATATGGGATTCCCTATATTGTTTATTAGCTATAATGTTGTACATTGTTGTATAGCATTTTCATTATTTTATGTGTTTCAAATATGTGATCCAAGTCAATTACTATCTTCATATCACTCTCAGGACTAAACAAAGAAAAAAATCGAGAGAGCTGTGCACGAGTTCTAAGCAAAGGACGAAGTCAAATTTTCATGAGCGACAAACTGCTCCACAGTTTTATCTCCGGTGTAGGTGTTTTATTTATTATGACAAGAACAATTTAAGACAAAATTACACCAAGGAGACTGCACAAAATTTTGTTGACAGTGAGTAATAGTGGAACAAAGCAAAAACCCGTCTAAGTCTAAACTTGCTAGTGTAACCACCTAATTCCTACGTTCTCTAAAGCTAAAAGGAGTTTCTCAGTCCGTCTCTGTATCCTTTGCTTGAATGTCCAAGATCTTGTTTATATAATCTCTCAAAGTTGGCCATGTTGCCTGTTTCGTAGATTCTTATCTTCCATTTTTTCCTTATATTTCCTTATCCGCTGAGATTAGAGCTTATCCTTTTTGGAAATCTTCTATTATCATATTTTCTTCCTTATTCTTCTCCAAGTACACCGTCATTTTAATTGGGCTTCCTTAAAATTTAAATTGTAAACGAAATGTATTGTATTTTAGGCTGTTTCAGACCGTTTTACGACTTACGCGTTCTTACGACTTACGCGTTCTTACGACCTTTCTCGGAAAAATCGTCAACTCACTCCAAATTGCGATTTTTGTGTCGTTGGTCTATGAAGTGATAAAAATAACTTTACATATTGGTTTTTAAATTAAATGTTTCCAGCTCGATGTTTGGCTAAAATTTACGAGAAAAAAGTGTTTCTTGTTTTCTACGTAAGATCTCAATAGAAACTCCGATTGTGATGAAATGAAGAGCATTTCAGACAAGATTCAAACAAGAACATGATGAGAAGATGAACGGGCAAAGAGGAATTGTAAATGAGATACATACGGTGAGAAATGGGTGATAAGGTACGAGCGACGAGGAAAAGTGAGTGGGGAGTTGGAGATGAGGAATTAAGAGAGAAGAGAGAGAATGTAAATGAGGGAGTGAGAGAGAGAGAGTGTATGGTGGTGAGGGAGTGGGAGAAAGAGTGAGCGCTTAGGAAGGAAGAGAGAGGAAATATAATGGTGATAAGGAAAGAAGATAGAGGAGAGAGAGTGCCGATGAGATTAGGAGAGAGTTATGGGCGATGAGGAACGAAAAGAGCGAAGAAAGAATAGTGATGAGAAGGAAAGAGAGGCGATTAGGCCACTTTCTTTCCTAGTTCGTCTCTTCCGTTCTCCGATGGTTTCGCATAATCTCAACTAGTATCCAAAACTGTCTCGATGAGTTTTCTATAAAAAACTTCCTAATAAACTCTCCGAAGTTTACTTATATGAAAGTTTGTATCGTAGAACTCTTTCGTTTCGCAAAAAACATCCGAACGGATATTTTCCGGATAAATTTTGTTTGGATATGAATTGCTTAGTTTCTTTTCAGGGAAGAGATATACGAGTTTATTCCAGTTATTTCTCAATTGGCACTCATTTGTGCATTTCGGTCTCTTTAGATTTTGGTGAGTTTAATTGTTGATTTATCGCAATCTTGGTCGCTAATCTTGAGATGATCGATTTTGATCCCAACATATATTCTTGTGGGTCAAATACAAATTGTTGCAGATCCTCTTCATGCCTCTGCAACTTTCTTTAGCATATTTCATTACAAACAGTTCCTAAGGCATATGGTTCCTCTACTTTGTTAAGCTTGGATCAGACTGCCTATATCCAGTTGAATCCAACACACATCTTTCTCATGGACGTGTAAACAAATACTCTCTTCTTAGCTTCATAAGATACTGGTATTTGTTCTTCCTGATCATGGCAGAATCTCACTTGATAACCTGATAGTCGAATTAGCCTACTGTAGTCCGGAAGGAGCATGTTTATGTTTTCTCTCAATGTACCACAAGATCATCTCCGTTCTACCTGACTAGCACACTCAATATGATCAGGTGGACAAGTGATGTGATCACCATACTCTGTTTTGAACCATGGTTTGTTCTCAGCACGTCCAAGTTCTTCCACTCCATTTTTTACGCTGACTTTTCTCAACTTCTTCTCCAGCACTTGTAGTTCTATACATCAGCCTGATAAATGTTGTTGAAGTGTTTTTATCCTTTGTACTTCAGAGTTTTAATATCTGTGAGAACCACAATTGACTTTCCCCTGGGAAGATGTAGCCAAGTTTGTAAGTCTTAACATATAGCTGTGACTTGCTCCCTTTCCCTTGTTATGGCATTTGGTTTGGATCACACTTTCCCTTCTCCATTCAAAAGGATTTGATCTCAAATCATGTTCTTCAAGCTTGAATGGACTGTCCTATATCAGTTTCCTTACTGCTCTTTGGACAAGGCTGTTCTTTATGCTTCCATGCACACATGAGGACTCTTATAGTTCAAAAACAAGGTGTTGCAGCCCATTGACAAACCACATATGCTCCATGAGACTGAACTGAAAACATAAAAAAAAATATTTGGTTAGTAATTCAGAAGAAATTCTTTTAATGATTTCAGCATTTTCATGAGCCTTTGGTAACCATTAAGCACTTCTTCTTCAGCCTTTTTTTGCTCAAACACATGACCATACAAAGCTAGTGGATTTTCCTCTTGTTTCAGATGGTTGGCCAAGTAATCTCCTTTACAAGTAGTGGCTGCTTTTGGTTCACTCTCATAATCCTTCTCATTCAATTTTAAGAGTGGCTTAGGAGAATTATGTTTAGTGTTCTTGTTGATGGCCTGTTGAGTAGACCAAGAACCATGACCATAGTGAACCTTTGGCTCATCTCTGGTTGACCTAGGTAATGCCCTAGCTGAACTAGATGGACTATGCAACTGCTCTAAACCAAGTTGACCATAGCTTATGGATACAAATATTTTATTCATATGGTTTTTTATTTCAAACCAAGAATAAACATGTGGTTCTCAATTCAATCTCCTAGTGTTAGCAACTTGATCCCACCAAGTGAGTGCATATCCACGGAATCCAGTGGCTGCTAAGTTCACCTTCTTCTCATTAGTGTAGTTGTGGCAGCCAAAGACTAACTCCATCTCCTTTCCCTTGCTATGTATGTATCCAGATCAAATTCTCTTTAGAAGGATGGAATCTCGATCAATCTTTTTTTTTCCTTGCGACAACTCCTTAGAAGGATGGAATCTTTTTTTACTTCTATGTTTACTTATAGAAAACATAGAAGATTTTCTGGATAGTAGATAGATTGTGTGTGTCTATGATACCATTTGGTATGGTCCTGAATAGATTGTCTCTCCGTGGATCACTTAAAGGGGGTGTGGGTGAATTGTAGATGAAGATGGTCTTCTCTTCAGAGCTCTAAGATACTCTAAAGATGTTTTGCTGCTCCTGAGACACATGATAATCATGCTTGGTGTCTAGGATGATCCACTGGAGATCACTCTTATATAGTGATGGATGGTGTGCACGAAGAACAAAGGGTAACCAAATTTTCACAGAAAAATTTGACTGAAATCTTTTATTGATTGATTTAATAACTTCCAAAAACGTGTGTATACTTGTTTAAAGCAGAAAACAGAAAAACTTAAAGCAAAGCTAAGTTGGTTTTGGTTTGGTGAAAACCAAGTAGGTTTGGTATTGGTGAAAACTAATTTATAATAATAACTATAATTGGTTTAAGAAAACCAATAATTGGTTCAAAAAAAAACAAATCTTCTTATAATGGATTTAGAAAGACCAAATACTAGTCCTTATGGGTTTACACAAAAAAAAAAAAAACTTAATGGACAAGAACTGAAGCTTAGGGCGATAGCAAGGAAAAGAATTGGGAAAGATCACGCTAAATGGTCTCCTGCAGCCACTGTTACGTTCATGTATGAGCCTGACATAATTATCAATGAAGATATGATGGACACTTTAACAGACGATGAAAAGATCGATTTGATTGAGAGCAGCCTGACCAAAGTTTTTGACTTCGATGCAGTCACCAGACAGGTTAGATTGGACATTGTGAAGAATCACATATTTACAAGTTTATAGCTTTGAGACTTCAGTATGATATTCTTCCTACTTTTATTGAATATATGCTCTGAAGTATGTGTATGAACAGTGCCGGTCCGGGTATATTTAGCGTCTAAAACGAACTAAAAAATATGTTGCCCCTTGACTATAGTTTGCTTACTATATATTATATATGTACTTAAAATAATGCAAAAAAAACTAAAAATAATTAAATTATTATTAAAATTTATTTGTTTTAACAAGACAAAAAAATCAGTAAATTAGTCATGAAAATAGTCTTTATAATTTGATCAAAATTTATTATGATACATAAGTAAAAAACATAGCATTATGTAAATAACCAAGCATTATAATTTGATCAAAACTTGTTGGCATCGGTTTCAGTTAGTAAAATATGCTAAACTTTCAAATAGAGTTTCATGAGAATAATTTATGGTTGTTTGGCTTTCAGAAAATTGATGATAAGAATTTACGGAAGAAAAAAAAAGAAGAAAAAAGAATGGGATTTATGCAAAAATTAACCTTTCATTTATCAAATAATACAATTTTAAAATTAAAATAGTATTGGTTTTAATAAAAAATAAATATTAAAAAAGTAGAATAACAAAAACCCCCAAATTGTTCCCGTAACCGTAGACCTAATTTTTGTTTTCCGCCTCTCTCTCTCAAAATCGACGAAGGTGAATTAGGGTCTTCTTTCCGTCTATCAACGGCGATACCAGTGGTGAATCGAGTCTCTCTTCTGGCACCTTCTTCTATCTCCGACATTACGGACCAAAGGTAAACACCAAACTTTCTCCTTCCAATTTGATTAGGTCTCTCCATAAAAATTGTTTTCTCCGCCTCTCTCTCTCTCTCTCCCTCTCTCTCTTGACGAACATGAAGGAAGGCGACTTCAGAGGTGGTGAAATCGAGTCTCTCTTTAGACGGAACCCCTTCATCTTGTTCTCCCGCCTCTACGCCCCTCTCTTTCTCGACATCGCTAGCAAGTAAGGATGAATGTCGATACTTTTTCTTTCTTATTTGCATGTTCCTCGATAGCAGTCTTCGTATGTTCATCGACATTGCTAGCATTGGGTTACTCTTTGTATGTTCTTTCTTAGGATTTATAGTGAAAAGGTTCAATTTATTAGCTGATTATGTGAACAGAATATGTTTGTGAATTGTCATAGTTTGATGGATTGATTGCGTGTGTGAATATTCTTGTCTTAGTTTGATTAATTGATTTCTTTTGTGAATAGATGTTGTAACTGATTTCGTTTGTATACAGTTTGGTTAATTGATTTCATTTGAATTTGTTTGATTTTGGCTTGTCTTAGTCTATGTTTCACTATTAAATTTGTTTCTTTGAATTGGATCGATTTGTTTGATTTGCATGAGCTGAGACATGAAAGTGTTTATGTTTGTTTATGTTTGTGATGAATTTAGGTTATGTCATGAACGTGATAGTTAAAACATTGATGTATTGAACCTTATTTTTGTAATTGAATTTCAGATGTGAATAGAATGAAATTGTTTACGTTTCTAACTTATGTCTTTGTTTCACTCTTAAGTTCTTTATTTTAACTTGAATCAAATTCGTTTGACTAAAATCCATTTTTTGTAGGTATGAAATTAGAGCTACCTTAGTGTTTGTATGAAAATGCTTTCAAACCTCAAGTCAAGAAGATCAACAACAGCTGCCGGATGGAACTTCTCAGTGATATGAAGAATGCTATGTCTGAAGAGTATGGAGAGGTGAAGAGAGATCATGATTTCACACATATCATGGCTATTCACTCAAATCGCCTCAAATATTTGGGGAAAGTGGTGCATATCTTCTTGTGTAAGGAGCTTATTACCTCAGAGATGCATGAGAAGTGGTTTGTCTTTGCGAGGACACCTCTCTGGTTTTCACTTCATGAGTATGATGTTGTGACTGGCCTCAAAAATTCACGGGAAAGTGGCAGTGGCATAGTTAAAAGGAAAGATGACAGGGGGTTTTGGAGTAACATACTAAAGAGTGGTGCGAAGATAACCTTGAAGTCGATCAGGAAGGTGCATCTATGAGAAGTTCACAACTGGATTCGGGTTGATAGGTTGAGGTTGATCTACTTGTGCGTAATAATGGGTGTGGTGATGGGGACAGATGAGAAGGTGAACATCCCTCATATGTACATCAAGTTGGTGATGGATCTTGACAAAGTTAAGAATCTTCATTGGGGTCTTCATTCGTATGACTTCCTACTGATTTCGATTGAGAAGACTAGGAAGAATTTGAGTAACAAGGAGAGCTACATTTTGGAGGGTTTCACATATGCTTTCCAGATTTGGATTATGGAATCAATTCCTGATGTTGGAGAAATATTAGACATAAGAGTCTGTGAGAGCTTCATAGGTCCAAGGTGTAGCAATTAGAAAGGAGCTGCAAAATTCTCTTATGAAGGCATCATTCAGATTGAGGACTTATTTCTTGAGAAGGTATGTATATTTGTTCTCTTCTTCTATATGGTTGGTGTATATAGTTTGTATAGATTTTGATGTTTTAATTGTTTTGTAGGGTGAGTTGTTCTCAATCATCTCATTGACTATAAATGGTGATGTGTTTCTGCATGCTAACTATACAAGGAAGCGTGAGATGCAAGATGAACGAGTGGACCTTCTTCTCGGTAGGATCAAAGAGAAGTTTGATTGTAGCAATACATATTGCGCAGTTTTAGAACATGAAGAGACTGAGATAGAGGAAGCTGACAAAGGGGCTATTGAGTCAGAAGCTGATGAGATTATGGATGATACTGATGTTGGAGCAGATGTGGAGACCTCTTCGTTTCATGTTGCAGGAAAAAGGAAGAGAAAGATTCATGATGAAGGAGCTGAGACAAGAAAGAAGAAGTTGTTGTGTAACCGAGCTAGGGATATAAACTGACCCTTGATCCTGAAACTAAGAGTTACAGTGAGGGTCTCATCCACACATCTGACACTTCCTTGGGTTGAAAATGGCAAAGATAGAATCTGGTTTTACAGAGAGGATGGGGAAGATGGAGAGTGAGGTTTCATAGATCAGGGAAGCAATTAGTTTGAGTAATGAAGGAAGCAGTCCTAGCAAGAGCAAAACCGAACAAGCTCCACCGATGAGCAAAGCCAATCAAGATCCACCTAAGAGCAAAGTCAATCAAGCTCCACATAAGAGCAAAGCCAATCAAGCTCCAGCAAAAAAAAGGTATTACCTAAAGAAAGTGTGGAACTTGATGTACTTGGAACTAGGATGCTTGAGTTAGGGTCTAGAGCAAGGATTTTGGAGATAGGTTGTACTTGGAACTTCATATTTTTACTGTAATATTATGTAACAATTTCAGACTTGTAATGTGAAACTGTTATGTGTAATATGCTTGTATGTTTCTATAATGTGTAATATGTAATATGCTTGAATGTTTGTGTAATATGCTAGAATGTTTGTGTAATGAAAACTCCATGAATGTAATGTTTTGTTTGTGTTATGAATTAATGGCTTCTTATATGCTTTTTTTTTGTTGTTAATGAATAGGATGGGAAAAAACTTGGTATAGAAACTAACGATTTTGATTTTGGATTGAGTACACAAGAGTTGAGCAATCTCTCCCAAGGTACATTTGTTGAAGGTTTTGATCTTTCTCAAGTTAAAGTCGAAAACTCAAGAAATTCAAGACCCTTCAACACGTCCACACCGCACTTACGTGATGAGCAAATAGATCGAGTCGGAGAAGGATCACCAGATACCGCATTGGTGTTTATCAGTGGAGAGGATTGGGAAAAAGTAAGAAATTGGTCAACTTCGTCCACGTAAGTAAATTCTCAATCTTCTATCATGTATTGTTACATTTTAATCAAAATGTATAATTTTTTAGCTTGTATCAAATGTATCATTGGTTTATATTTACTTTTTTCTATCATGTATTGAGTTGAATATATGTTCTAAATAAAGTAGATTATTTTTTTAACGTGAAATTCAATTTCTACGAATCCATTTTTCGTAGAAGATGAAATCTTCTTTCCATAGAATGTAATTTTAAAAATTAGTTCAACAAAGTTTTCAATAAAATATATAAGTTTGTGTATATGGGTATTTCATTAATTATTTCTATTTAAAAAAAATTGATTCATAAAACTATTTTGTTTTTTCACCAAAACTACAAAACTGAAATTTAGCCGCCAAACTGGAACACGAGTTTTCCCGCAAAACAAATTTTTCTGCCCAACCGCAAAACGAGTTTTCCTGCCAAAACTGGAAAATGAGTTTTTCGCCAAAACAAGTTGTCTCGCCAAAACAAGTTGTCTCGCCGAAACCAGAAATCGAGTTTTCCGCCAAAACATCAAAAACAAGTTTTACCGCAAAAACGAGTTGTTTCCGCAAAAACGAGTTTTCTCGCCAAAACTAAAAAATTTGTTATCCCGCTAAAAAAATTATCCCGCCAAAACCGCCAAAACGATTTTTTCCGCCAAAACGAGTTTTTCGCAAAATGAGTTTTTCGCAAAAACTGCAAAAACGAGGTTTTCCGCCAAACCCGTAAAAACGAGTTTTCTCACCAAAACCATAAAATGAGTTTTTCGTAAAAACGATTTTCATGTTAAAACCGTACAAAGACAAATTTTCCCGCCAAAACTGCAAAACGAGTTTTCCCACAAAACAAATTCTCGCCAAAATCGCAAAAAAATGAGTTTTCTCGCCAAAACCGCAAAAATGAGTTTTTTTCGCTAAAACCAGAAAATGAGTTTTCACGAAAAATGAGTTTTCCTGCCAAACCGCAAAAACGAAATTTCCGCCAAACTGCAAAAAACGAGTTTCCCGCAAAAACAAGTTTTTCGCCAAAACAATTTTCCCGCCAAAAACAAGTTTTCCCGTCAAAACCAAAAAATGAGTTTTCCCGCAAAAACGAATTTCCCGCTAAAATAGAAAAATAAGTTTTTCGCCAAAAATACAAAATCTTGTTTTCCTATAAAAAATAAACTTTTATTTTCTCATTAAACCAAAGTTATAAAATAAATAAATAAATAAATTTAACTTTTTGTAACAATTCTAATACCTTATGAAATTCTCAAAAACATAAATAATATTAACCTGATATCCGTATATCAACCCGGTATCTGTATATCAACCCATATTTGTATAGAGTTATTTTCTAAGTTTAAATTACTAGTCTAATACTATGAATTTTCGTAGGTTGGGTTGGGCTGGGTAATTTACCCCACCTCAAAACCGCCTTAAAAGTTCTTTTCTTCTCTCGATCCAGGACCCATAGATCATTTTAATGAGGTTTTGAAATTGTACACTAAACCAAACTTTGATCAATATCTCAGTTAGTCCATGCACTAGATTTAGTACTTTGAGTTTGATGCTGATTAAGATCGCACCATCATATCATATAAGATACAATGTGTGAAAAATGTAGATTTTACAATGTCTGAAAAAATGTTTCCGGAAAGAAAAACCAGAAAGCAATATATCAGGCCCAAAAGCCTGCTGTAAAAACCAGGCCCAAAGGCCTAACATTTGAACCACTGCTCTATCTAATATGTCTACCACTCTCACCCTTAAAAGTTAATAAATTCCCAATCGATTGTTCATCCTAAAACCCTAAAAAAGTTAGAGAGATGGACAGTGGTGCCACTTACCAGAGATTCCCAAAGGTTAAGATCCGTGAGCTCAAAGATGACTACGCCAAGTTCGAGCTACGTGACACCGATGTTTCCATGGCGAACGCTCTCCGTCGCGTTATGATCTCCGAAGTGCCCACCGTCGCAATCGATCTCGTCGAAATCGAGGTTAATTCCTCTGTTCTCAACGATGAGTTCATTGCTCATAGATTAGGTCTCATCCCTCTCACTAGCGAAAGGGCTATGAGCATGCGCTTCTCTAGAGACTGTGATGCTTGTGATGGAGATGGACAGTGCGAGTTTTGCTCTGTTGAGTTTCGTCTTAGCGCTAAATGTGTCACTGACCAAACCCTAGATGTCACTAGTAGGGATCTCTACAGTGCTGATCCTACTGTTACTCCTGTTGATTTCGGCATCGATTCCTCTGGAGCTGATTCAAGCGAGCAAAGGTAACTCATTTTGTAATGACTTTGTTACATGCAAATTTTAGAGATTAGGGCACTGCTAAGACGAGTTTTGAGATTCCTGTACAAGGGTTTCTGTCTTAAAGAACTAGCCTCAGTACCCTGATTAAAAAAAAAAAAAAAAGACATCTTTTTGTTTGGTGTTCGGACAATATCAGAACAGTCGAGTGTTGAAAAATGCTTCCTTTTATGGTTTTTTTGATGCATGTCTGCATGACTCTGCTGCTCTTGGTTGTTTTGGTCTTTTAATTTAGTAGTTTGGTTGCTTTTTTTGGTTCTTCTGTTTACTCATTTTGTTAATGACTGTTTCTTTTGGTTTCAGGGGAATCATCATAGTGAAACTGAGACGTGGACAAGAACTGAAGCTTAGGGCGATAGCAAGGAAAGGAATTGGGAAAGATCACGCTAAATGGTCTCCTGCAGCCACTGTTACGTTCATGTATGAGCCTGACATAATTATCAATGAAGATATGATGGACACTTTAACAGACGATGAAAAGATCGATTTGATTGAGAGCAGCCCGACCAAAGTTTTTGACTTCGATGCAGTCACCAGACAGGTTAGTTTGGACATTGTGAAGAATGACATATTTACAAGTTTATAGCTTTGAGACTTCAGTATGATATTCTTCCTACTTTTATTGGCTACCATGCTCTGAAGTATATATATTGGTGTATTAATTTTATCTAGGTCTTTAGTGCGTTTAACTAATTTCTGGGCAGTCATCTTTCTGTTTGGTACCACTTACGTACCAAATTATACTAATCACTGTTGATGTTAATGACACTTTGCTTCTTTAGGTTGTGGTGGTTGATCCGGAAGCATACACTTACGATGAAGAAGTGATAAAGAAAGCAGAAGCCATGGGGAAACAAGGGCTCATTGAGATCCGTCCAAAAGATGACAGTTTTATATTCACTGTTGAATCCACCGGTGCAGTGAAGGCTTCGCAGCTGGTACTTAATGCCATAGATCTCCTGAAGCAGAAGCTCGACGCAGTCCGTCTCTCAGACGACACTGTTGAAGCTGATGATCAGTTTGGTGAACTCGGTGCACATATGCGTGGAGGATGAGCTTGTGGTTGATTTGAGCTCCATGTTTTGCCCCGTTTGTTTGGGGTTTGAGTTTGTTTTAGACCAGATCATTCTATTTACCGTAGCGGCTACACTCTTGTTAGATAACAACTTGTGAAGCAGTGGTCTTCTGTTTTGCCCCTGACATCTGTCCTTTCGCTCTTGGAATCTTGTTATTATGTGACTTGGACTAAAGTCTATTACTTGTTTAAGAGATGAGTTGGCTATAGGTCACTAACGTCAATTACCGCGGGGACAAACGGGCGAATCTATAGATTTGAATGATTAACGAGAAAACATCTCATTTAGTGGTTTTGACATCGTTCGTTCTTCATTAAAACTCAAAACTACTCAACATATTACACACTACTAAAATCTGGCTTTGTTTTCTCTAAATTTCATCTTCATCATTTGCTTAGCCTCATCCACTAAAATAGGATTTATCATGTTTTACTAGTAATCATATGTGCTTCTTCGTAGTTGTGCTTTTTCGGTGTAGTTTTACGATGTTTTATTGT
Organism: Moricandia arvensis; assembly: GCA_905132765.1. NCBI lineage: Eukaryota > Viridiplantae > Streptophyta > Magnoliopsida > Brassicales > Brassicaceae > Moricandia > Moricandia arvensis. Next base: position 495 of record CAJHQP010005722.1, on the reverse strand, counting down.
ACTAAGAGTTTATCCGCATTTCAAGGAAAGATTCTATATATTTAGTTAACCTAAAGTATTTATTTATATTTACGTTATGTTTTTTATTTTTCTTATTAGTTTTAATTTATCGTATTTGGTCATTGTATATTGTATAGTTACATCTTTCTTTCCCGTCAATTTTCCATATAACTCTATTTTTTTTGTTTGACATCAAAAGACTCCTATCATTCAACCTAGGGATGGTCTAAGAATTCAAACAAGGATAGAAAAATCAACAAAATACAATCACCTATCAAAAGCTGAAGAAGTCTTCGCAAGAGAGTTTGCCAATATGGTTCTATGTCCTTGGTACATGAATGATTTGGAAGTCCTGCAATCTCTCTCGAACAGATGATAGTTTTGTTAGTTCAGTAGAAAAGCTTGGCCATGCTCTTGGATCTTGAATCATTGAAATGATGTCCTTGCAATCCGTCCACAAGTGTTAGCATGTTGTGTGTTGTAGCATATTCTTCA
>CAJHQP010005721.1:0-43700 GCA_905132765.1 Moricandia arvensis | reverse complement strand
TGCGTCAACCAAGGGGGAGTGTTAAGGATTATCTAGATGGTTGACGATAATAGTTATCTCATTCCTTGTAGTTATCTCTATCTTCGAGATAATGCTTATCTAGATCTATATGACGGTCTACTTCATGTATAAATAAAGAGATATGAATGAGAATAATACACATCCTTCCACAACGCAAACAATAATAATTTAGCAAAAAAATGTACAAACAATAACAATGCACTAGTAATAACGAACGGCGTGGAGCAGTCAAAGTACATAACAGCGACATCCAACATGTGGGGTCCTAGCTCAGCAAAACAAAGACAAAAAAATGGTTTGCCCAATCTAATGTGAATCCGACATGGATTTGGTCGAACCGGCTAGCTCGAACGGGTTGACCTGAGTGGCTTAATCAGGCCTTGGCTGCAGAAGGTTTTTTTTATTTTGGCTGCAGAAGTTGAGAGGGAATAACATATATGAAGGTTTGCCTCTGGTTTAGTGTTTGTGTGGATTATGTGATGGTATTAGATTGAAGACTAGAGCAGGAATTTAACTGTCATTTGGATTTGTGCATACGGGATAAAGCTCGTTAAAGCTGGGAAGAAGTGAGAGAAAGGTTACAAGGTTATATCTTTTAACCAATATTATGAGGTAAAGTTAGATTGTGCTAATTATAACATGGTGTATAATATTAATGTCAAAAGCGTTCTACCATCAAAATGTGCACCAATTTGGTTTGTGCTTGGTAAATCTTCACAAAACCACAAAATGCCAAATAACTACGGTTTGAAGTAAGCCAAGAGAAAGTATATTATTATTAAGGCCGAGAAAATAATCACTTATTTTAACGTTTAAATTGTATGATATAAGCTTAAGCAAACAATATTACGGTTGACCAAAAAAGCAATAACACTAATAAAATAAGACATGATTGTAGTTTTAAAAACTAACTTAAACTAAAGGGTAAACATAATGATTTCGTACATGTCATTAAACAAATACAACAACACTATGGAGAAAACCAAGACAACTAAAAACAGCTGCCATTACTCAAAACAAATTCGATATCAGAGATATTTAGCAATAATTAATCTGACGACAACATGTTTATTTTTTCGTGATACCAAATGGACTAAAGAACAAAGTCTGCACGATCCACCACAAAGAAGAGAAGACACCAGCAATTTAATCAAATCAGTTCCCAAACTGTTCGTGCGCTCCTGGAATGTAACAAATAATAATTGAAGAGTATTAATGATAGGAGCACTATTGTTCACGGAGCTAATTAAAAAGGCTCGTTACGCGAATTTAACCAGAATAAAACAGTTCTGTTTGTGTACATCATAGAATCGCCTCTCAGCTTTTTTTTTTGTATTTATCCGTTCTTACTGCTCGGTGTCAGTAGTTGTCCCTCAAGTGGTAATTTATTTATTACCAACATATTCATTTTTAAGATATTTCAAAGTTTTTTTTTTTCTTTTTTTCGGTCAAAAGTTTCCAAAGTTTTAATCGAGTGATATTTAACTGTAAGACATGATTAGGATGGTATAATCTCCTCTTAAGACAGTTTGCGTCTACCTTTTTATACTTTTTTTGGAACACTGCTTTTAATACATTTTCATTCGTGAGCTTTTCTTATCCACAACATTAAAATACAAAACATGATCTGCATGCAAAGATCTTTTAGAATGATGCATCTCATAGTACTGGCAAACAAAATACAATCTTTATTTTTTACTAATACTTTCTCCATTGCTTAAGAGCTTGTAGATCAACAAAAGATAGGAAAAGAAAAGAGTAATACTAAAGCAACAGCCCGGTGACAAGACTGAAATTATTAAATTCTTTTTTTGTCCTTCTACTAGTCATCATCAATGGTGGTTAAAACGATCCAAAACCTCGTCCTTCTCCCCATCTTCCTTCATATCCTTTATCTAATATAACCCTAATTTTGCCACTACTTCACTACCCTGTGTCATCCAAAACCCTAATCTTTATCCCTCCTTTCACTTTTTGTCAAACCTTTCTCGAAAAAGCCCAAAAGTTGTGTCAATAAGCCCAGTCCGCAGGTAACCGAGGCTCGTTCACTGCATGTTCTATCTGGCTCGGAGTATCCACCATTGTTGCTTCTCTGTTTCCACGACACATCTGTTAATGAACAAAAGAACAAAAAAAATTAAGTAAATTGATGATAAATAATTATTTAAGATTGAATTTAATCAGTAATAAAGTATGGTTATTTAAGTTAATAATTAATCAGTAGTAAAGTCTTCAAGGGTTGTTTGGGGTTTGTTATACCGTTGAGACTGGCCGAAGACCGTACCGGTGGGCAGGTGACCATAGATTCGTGTAGGTTAAGGACATGCGCCACTCTAGCCGGAACCAAAACCGTACCAAGAGCTAAACCCAAAGAGTTAACCAATTTTTCTAATTAGAAAAGATTCCTAAACCAAGAAAAAATGGACGGTTTGGAAATTAAAAATCTGTAGAACTTACTGGGCTTCTGGTGAGTCTCGGCGGTTACAGGGGATGTTTCGTTAACGCGACGAGGCAAGAAAACACCGGTTCCGGTTGACCACGCTTTCCGGTACGGTCTCCGAGGAAAACAGCACGCATGCCAGAAACATCACGCCTCTGGTTACACCATGCAGATAACGACAAATCAAGATGAGCAGAACTTTTTGTGAGATTGTTCACCCTCTGCTGAGCTAATAGACGACGCTGTTTCATCAACTGTTGCTGCTTTAGCTGCTGAAACTACACAATGAAGACAAAAAAAACTCAGCACAAAAAAAAAAAAAAAATCAAATGTCGAAGAAGCGTACTGAGAGAGAGATGTGGTTTGATTTACTTGAATAGCTTGGAGCTTTTGGTATTGCAGAGACTGGCGGCTGTAGAAGCCAGAGCCGTTGTTGGGGTTTTTCGCTGCGGCGAGGGGGTGTTTTCTGGGAAGATCAAGAAGTCCTCTGCCACTGTTGTGGTTGTTGTAACCGTTGAGATTCATCATCGACCAGTTCCTCCGCCGCGCACAGTACAGATCCCACGCCGCCCGCCTTCGCTTGAGACGAAACTCGAGTCTGATACAGAGTCGATTGAGGGGAACGAGTCGTACTCCACGCCTGATCAAAAACAACACAGGCAACAGTTAGAGACTTAATCGAACGGCGGAAGCAGAGAGAAGCTGATGATGATGATATAGGACGAGTCATCATTACCTTGGCGCCGGAGAAATCATCTTCAAGAGTTGACCGAACCATTTTCCGGCTCAATCCGGTTAAGAAACTCTCTTCCTCACCCGAATGCAACCCAAATCCATGACTCCGCTCGTACGGGGACAAACACTTGTTAGCTTCTTTGTTCTCCTTCTCCACGAGGAAGTCATCGTCGGTGAGAAACTCCGGCGGAAGCCAGAACTCAGCGTCGTCGACTAAGCAAGCAGGTTCCATGGCTTTCGTTAACAAGTTTATCTAGGAAGGTTACTGCTTCAAGTTTCAGTGAGTGAGAGAGATAAAAAAAAAAGGACCCAGTTTCAGATATTTGTAGGAGAAGAAATGAAGAAGACGAAGTGGTGGTGGTGGTGGGGTGGGGGAGGGGTTTCGATTCCACGCGCTCGCTTTTAAAAAATGGACTCCACGCGCTTAAGATACAGCGTACAGGGAGGAGTGAGTGTGGGCCCTACTACACTACGATGGGGGTAATACCCATGTTATGAAAGACGCTAGGCGCTAATTGGGCGGCTGGGTCAGGTCTAGCGCCTAGCAAGAAAATCGGGGATTAAGCTGAGATTACGCGGAGCAAAATTTTATATCGTTTAACGTATTATAAAACATGTTAATTTTTATTTTTTATAAATTAATAAATTTTCATATTTAAAATTACATAAACACACACATATAAAAATATAAACTTAATACGGTATAATTTTATCAAAATTATGGCAAATAAGTTGCATTTATAATATCTTAGATCAAATAAATAAATGAAAAAATATTTTTAAAAATAAATAAATAAATTAAGCGGCTAATTAGGCGGCTAGGCGGTCATGTAGGCGATTAGACAGTCATTTAGATGTCTAGACGGACTAAAATCGAACATCTGATTTTTAGACGGATTTTACATTAATCGGGGCGGACGAATGGGCCTAGCGCCTAAGCGGCCGCCTAAGCGGCTAAGCGGCTGTCTTTTTGAACAGGGGGTAATACTAATGGCAGCAAGTACGTTAGTGGGACATACTCTCTGAACACGTGATAGGGTTAAAACCGTAATCTGAAGGGGCACGTGTCTTGTTTAAGTTTTACGAGATTACCCTTTCAACTTGCGGTCCCTAGATTTTATCTCTTTTGTGTGTGTGTTAATAGAGGCATTGAATGTGAAAACGTGTATTAGACGTTTTTTGATTCGAGTATAGCTTCTGTACCGTTGTATTTTTTTCCATTTATGGTTACCACACACTAGTCGCGTCTCTTTCTCTGGGTACGTTGAATATTTTCGTGATTTCAAATGACTATATAACAAAAATACGTTACCACAAAAAACAGTTTATTATAGAAAAGACTGAATAGTATACAGGTAGGGATAGGGCTACTAACCGTAATTTAACTGAAGGTATGGTGTCACACCAAGACTTACCGTCGTGAAAGCGCGTTTATTTACGTTTGATGTGTACTTTCTCGATATCCAATGACGATTTTGCCCCTCAATTTTTAAGAATTTCCGTTGGGTTTCTAATAAACGGTGCGAAACCAGGTGGAAGATGGATTTTCCCAAATGCAATGCACATTAACGTGACGTGGCAAAGACACGTGTCATGTTACAATTAGTTGAGTTTGTCAATATGTGACATTTGGCTCTATCTCAGAACCCACTTGGCGGAACGGGGAACGGGAGGTGATTCTTCGCTTGCAAGTTATTCCACCCCATTTCCCACTACTTTATATTCATTTATATACAATTTTAAAGTTTCTTCTAAAAATAAATTTCATAAATTATAAAGGAGATTATGTAAATCAAAAGCTTAGTCGACTAATTAGCACAAGGATAACATGAGATGTCACTGACAAAAAAAAGAACATATGATGTCTGTCGCAATGGTTGACAATTAAAGAGAAATGTTTTTGTATTTATCTACTTGAATGGTTTGTGTACACATATACGCGTTTCAGATAATATTTTAGATTTATCCAACCTAACGCGAAGATTTGAAAATTAAGCAATTTGTTAAGTTTTACATATTTAGAAATTCAAATTTAGTTGATAATATTTAAATAAATTATAGAATAAATTATAATTCTATCACAAATTTGATATTACTTTATAAATTTATCTTTCATGAATGATAATTTTAAAAATATTTTTAAATTATAGTTAAAATAAAATAAATTATTTTTTTAAAATATTTATAAAACATTTAGAAATTCAACCTCATCCCTTCAACACTAAACCTAAAACAATAATCACTAAACGTAAACCCAAATGTTAATATATTTTTGATTGAATATATTTTTATAAAATGATACTTAATTTGTACTCTTCTTAGCAATTTCTCTAGATTATATCCTAATTTATAGTCAATAATAATCCATCTTCCTATACAAATAATTATTCATTGCAACGAATTTCACTTTATACTAAACTTAGTTTGGATCAAACAAACTAATTTTTATCATATCAATTTTACTCTTGGAAATAGAAAAAGTTACAGAGTACAAAATAATGTAAGGCATTCAAATAATATAAGGCATTCAAATAATATAAAAGAATTTTCAAAAATACCACTTTCCTTGTACCATGTTTTATTTTACTTTCATTAAAGAGACATTTTCAAAAATATCATTTTTTAAGGAGATTTTTTTTAAAATTAATTAGAATCATAAATTTTAAATTCCTAAACCCTACCCCACCCTACACCACCCCTTAACTCTAAACCCTAAGTCTTGTATTAATTAACCAAAGGGTTATAAGTGTGTTTTTTCTTTTAAAAAACAAGGGTAAAAGTGATTAAATTATTTTTGAAAAGTAGTACAAGTAAATTGATATTTTTGGCAATTTCCCAATAATATAAGGCATTCAAATAATATAAGGCATTCAAATAATATAAGGCATTTGTATAATTATTTATACAACTATACATATATAAACAGTTTGTGCATGCATGTCTGGTTAAGGTTAACTTCAATGAAACATCGAAATATCAAATTTTGTGTAATCTCTACTATATAAAAGGAACTAAATTAGAGGTTTATTAGAGGTGCCACGTAGTCAAAAATATTCTCATCCAATCATTTAGCCACGTCATCTTAAACGTATATCGCCGTCTGCGTAACCAAATCGTCACGGTTTCAAATCTTCTTCCACTTTCTATCAACCTCTGTTACTCATTTACCTGGTTAAATGCATTCTCTTAAATTATTTTTTCAATTCCCAGAATCAAATCACTAGAGATTTTATCATCCATCCGTTTCAAATATCCATAACACCACCACTATAAAGCTATGGGAAGTGCAGCCATCACCAGATATCGTCAAATCAACCCGTTCACTCATATATGATTTCTTTGGTTGACAGGATTAAGGTTACCAAGAAGATCTCTAAGAAGAGAGCAGAAGAGAGCGTAAAACTACAATCCCAACGACGATGACGACGAAAATGAGGCCACAAGTGGTAACCATTCGTGAGATCTTCTCTGATGCTAACATGCCGCCAAGCTTTGACGAAATCAAAAAGAAAGAGGGCTCCAACGATGATACAAAGGCTTTTGTATAACTGATGATATCAAGGTAATAATTATCTTTTCATTAAGATATTGGTCGAACTCTGAAATGTAGAAAGAGTGTAAGAGAAGATGAATCTCAAGGTAATTCAAAATTGCTCTCAAGTCTTTCATGAAGAGTAAAGGAGATGATGCAATGGTGGGCTCATTTATCATTGAAAACCTTAACATAAATTCTGATATGACACTGGTCAAAACTCACTAACCATTCTTTTTCTATGCGCGTTGTGCTTTTGATGATGACTCACTGTAATCTTGCTGAGATAGGATATGTTAAACCTCCAAGCTATTTCAATTCCCATGAGAAGGTGTTTCCACTAAAGGAGGTATGGTTTCCTCAATACTGGATTCGGTTTTATCAATTTTTTTTGTCTCTGATAGTGTTACCTCTGTTTCAAATTTTTGGTTTACTAACAGGTAAACGATGTTGTAGAAATCGAACCGGATAGAGCAGGGTCGCAGCTAATAATTTGAGAAATAGTGCAATAAATGGAACACCGGATTTAACGTGGAAAACCCCAAAGGAGAAAAACCACGGACAAGGTAGAAAGAATTTATTCCGAGGAAAATAATAGGAGTTACAACCTCTCTATTATAACGGAGAAAACTCATAAATAATTCTCTCGTTATAACAGGAGAAAAATATCCAAACTCTCTAAATAATTTTCTCTCAACCCGATCCCAAATACCCGTAAGGAAATATATACCCAGAAAAATTATCTCAAGAAAAAGACAAGAAATAAAAAAAACTTTTTTTTTTCTTCTTCTTCTTCTTCTCTCACGTTTCTTCTTCCTCACTCTTTCTCTGTGGTTTTTGGGGATTGGAATGATTCTTGCTTCTCACCTCATAGAGGTATTTATAGAAGCTCATGGGTTGGTAGTTGCCTACAAGAGTTGACAAAGCTCATCTTCATTTACGGCCACCGTCCACACCGTCCACGCCGTCCACTGTTCATGCCGGCCACCATGAGAAGCACGTGTTTTAACAATCTCCCACTTGAAGATTTGATTGAGGATCAATCGGATCTTCACACCATTCTTTCTTACCTTGTCATTCCATGTTGCTTACGTCTCATTCAGGCACAAGAGGATCGACACCAAATAAACTTGTCAGTACTGACTGCTTTCGTCAGAAAATCTGCTACGTTTTCTTTCGTATGAATCTTCAGCATATCCACCGTTCCCTCTTCCCACTTTCTCACGAACGAAGTGATTACTGGACTCGTATGTGCTTGGTTTTTGAATGAAAGGCTGGATTCCCTTGCAAGATGCACGGCACTCTGACTGTCACAAAAAGAGAAATTGTCTCTTGTTTGTGCCCGAGTTCCTCCATCACCATCTTCAACCACATTGCCTCTTTACTAGCTTGTGTAGCTGCTACATATTCTGCTTCTGTTGTTGATGTTGCCACAATTGATTGTAGTTTTGAAACCCAACTTACAGCTCCGCCAGCAAGTGCAAACACATATCCCGTTGTGGATTTGCTCTTATCCAAATCTCCTGCATAATCTGAATCAACATAGCCTCTGACAACAAAGTCTGATCCTCCATAACATAACATCCGAGGTACCCTTAATGTATCTTAGGATCCTCTTAACGGCATTCCAGTGCTCTTTACCAGGATTCGCCATGTACCGACTTACTACTCCCACTGCTTGTGCAATGTCAGGTCGTGTACAAATCATTGCGAACATTAAAGCTACCCACTGCTGATGCATACGGTACTCGAGACATTTCCATCCTTCCTTCTTCACTGCTAGGACTCATACTGGAGGATAACTGAAATTAATAGGAAGTGGGGTAGAAACTGGCTTACAATCTTGCATGTTGAACCTTCGCAAGATTTTCTTCAAATAATTCTTCTGTGAAAGCCAAATCTTCCTATTATTTCTGTCTCGGTGAATTTGCATCCCTAGAATCTTGTTTGCTGGTCCCAAGTCCTTCATCTCAAACTCCCTAGCCAATTGTGCCTTCAATTCATTGATACGATCATTGTTGGGGCCTGCCTATCAACATGTCGTCTACATACAGCAGCAATGTAATGAACTCTCCTTCACCAAACCTCTTGAAATATGCGCAAGGGTTTGCATGGAGTCTGCTGTATCCAAGGCTCATAATGAAGGAATCAAATCTCTTGTACCAACATCTTGGCGCCTGCTTTAGACCGTACAGAGATTTGTTTAACCTGCAAACCAAGTTCTCCTTTTCTTTTTCTTCAAAACCTTCTGGTTGAAGCATGTAAATTTCTTCCTCAATCTTTTTATCTTCTGTGAAGATAACATCCCTGCTGATTATAACCTTGTGGGTAGTGGGATCCCACAGGCGATACCCCTTCACTCCATCAGCATATCCCAAGAACAAGCACCTTCTAGATTTTGGATCTAGTTTTGTAGTTTCTTGGGTATTGTACATTACGCTACACTGGGCTCCCAAATATATGGAGGTCTGAATAACTTACTGGCTTCCCTGTCCACATCTCCATCGTGTCTTCAACTCAATTGCAGTTGATGGCGACCGATTTATCACATAACAGGCGGTGTTGACTGCTTCTGCCCAAACTTCTTCTCTAAGCTTGCAGCTCCCAACATTGCTCTTGTTCTTTCTAACAGAGTCATGTTCATCCGCTCTGCCACTCCATTTTGTTGAGGAGTGTATGATGTAGTGAACTGCCTTTTGATGCCCTCTGCTTTACAGAATTTGATAAATGCATCACCAGTGTATTCACCTCCATTATCTGACCTCAAACACTTGATCTTCTTTTCAGATTCAAGTTCCACCCGTGCTTTGAAAACTTTGAAGACTGAAAACACATCCGCCTTACTCTTGATAGGATACACCCAACATCTCCTAGAATAATCATCGATGAAGGACACAAAGTACTTCGCTCCTCCTAGTGATGTAACTGGTGCTTGCCACACATCAGAGTGAACCAATTCTAGAACCGCTTTACTTCTAGAATTCGATGTGCTAAACTTCAACCGATGCTGCTTGCTTGTAATACAATGCTCACAAAAGGATAATGATACCTTTGTGAGACCCGGAAGTAACTTCTTCTCTGCAAGAATTTTCATGCCTTGTTCAGACATATGCCCAAGTTTCTGATGCCACACCGTTGTAGCCTTCTCACCGAAACTGCTTGAAGCAATGGACGCTTCTGATTCTGACAGAGTTTCTCCTTTTAACATGTATAACTTCGCAGCTATCTTCTCTCCTTTCATAAGCACAAGTGCTCCTCTAATCACTTTTAGAGTTCCATTCTCAACTTCAACTTTGCAACCACGATCATCAAGTTGCCCCACAGAGAGTAAATTCTTTTTCAGGCCTTCCACGTGTCGCACCTCATGAATAGTACGAATTGTACCATCATACATCTTCAGTTGAATGGATCCAGTGCCAACAATCTTAAGCTCATGATCATTGCAACTGTACACAGACCCTCCTGAGATGGGTTCATATTGGTGGAACCATTCTCTTCTAGAGGTCATGTGATATGTAGCTCCTGAGTCGAACAACCATATATCAGCGAACCTTCTCCTGTTTTCGCTTGAAATTGCTGCTTCACAACACAGGGCTATTCCATTATCTGAAGTGTTTGCAACATTTCCTTGAGGGTTGGAATTCTTTAATTCCCAACAATCCTTCTTTAAGTGACCCTTCTTGCCACAGTGGTAGCATTTATAAATCTTCTTACTTCTTGACTTTGATCTACCATGTTTGTGACTCCCACTTGAGCCATGCTCCATTGATCTTCCTCTCATCACCGTCAATGCCTCCACTTGTGGAGTTTCTCGTCTGTCTTCCTTACTTTTGCGCCGACTTTCTTCTTCCAAAACCGCAGCTGCAACATCGTCAAAGACTAGACTGTCGGTGGAGACATTATTTGTTAAGTTGATGATGAGTTGATCATATGAATCTGGTAGACTTTGAAGTAGAAGCTCAGCACGCTCCTGTGATTCTACTTTATAGCTCAACGAAGTGAGTTGAGAAAATAAAGTATTCAAGGTGTTGATGTGCTCCGTCACTGAAGTAGATTCCGCCATCCGTAGAGTATAAAGCTTCCTCTTAAGGAAAATTTTGTTGTGCAGCGACTTGGCCTCGTACAATTTTGCAAGGTGATCCCATATCTCCTTTGCAGTCTTCTTCTCCTCAATGCTTGACAACACTCCATCTGCAAGTGCAAGGTGAAGGTTTGCAATAGCATTCCCGTCCATCTCGTTCCACTTATCATCATCCGTGTATGTAGCCGGCCTTTCACTAATGGCCGCTAAGCAGCTATCTTTCCTCAAAATAGCCTTCATCTTCAACTTCCACAGCGCAAAATTGCTGCCGTTGAATTTTTCGATCTCAAATTTTGCCGCCATTGCTTCTTCCAGAATAACGAAACCAAAGCTCTGATACCACTTGTTGTAGAAATCTAACCGGATAGAGCAGGGTCGCAGCTAATAATTTGAGAAATAGTGCAATAAATGGAACACCGGATTTAACGTGGAAAACCCCAAAGGGGAAAAACCACGGACAATGTAGAAGAATTTATTCCGAGGAAAATAATAGGAGTTACAACCTCTCTATTATAACGGAGAAAACTGATAAATAATTCTCTCGTTATAACAGGAGAAAAATATCCAAACTCTCTAAATAATTTTCTCTCAACCCGATCCCAAATACCCGTAAGGAAATATATACCCAGAAAAATTATCTCAAGAAAAAGACAAGAAAAAAAAAACTTTTTTTTTTTTCTTCTTCTTCTTCTCTCACGTTTCTTCTTCCTCACTCTTTCTCTGTGGTTTTTGGGGATTGGAATGATTCTTGCTTCTCACCTCATAGAGGTATTTATAGAAGCTCATGGGTTGGTAGTTGCCTACAAGAGTTGACAAAGTTCATCTTCATTTACGGCCACCGTCCACACCGTCCACGCCGTCCACTGTTCATGCCGGCCACCATGAGAAGCACGTGTTTTAACAAACGAGCTTCACATGCTCAGGAGATTCTGAATGCTTTAAGTTTAAACTACGCTTAAGGTAGCTAGAGTCTTCGTACATTGCTCTCGCATGTCTATTCATGAGTCGTTTGTCTTATTTTGCCATCTAAATCTGTTTTTTTTTTTGTTATGTTGGAACATCCATCAGTGTAAAAGAAGAGAAGAAAATAAGCATTCTTCTCGGAGTTGGGGAGAACAATGAAAACAGACTCCAGGATGTGGCATAGTCTACACATATCTCTCAGGCTCTCCCCTAGATATGCTTTAATCTTGACAATTTTTTGTGTTTTTATCATCCTTAACCTTTTGATGAACGTCTAAGTAAGTTAGTGTTACTGAGAAAATTCAATTCCCATGAGAAGATTCTTTTAGGTGTCGCCATTGGAGGAGGTATAGGTTTCCTCATTGCTGAGCACTTCGGTAAATTCTACTACATAACTTGAAATCAGAGGAGAAACCATTGAGAGAACAGAGGAAAGAAAAAGCTGAAGGCATGAAGATGGTGACTGAAATGGACTATGAATATTCTTCTTCATCCTAAGAGCACCTCCAATGGGGGTCTATCCATTGTAAGTTCTAAAAAAGTATATGTGTATATGTATATGTTATATAAGTGTGTGTATGTGTGGGATCCACAAAATAGTGTAGAACCTCTATCCAAAGGTTCTAAAAATTTGTTTTTAGAACTTTTAGATTGAGGTTCTACACTATTTTGTGGACCCCACACCTACATACACTTATATAACATATACATATACACATATGTTTTTTTAGAACCTACAATGGGTAGAACCCCCATTGGAGGTGCTCTAAGAAAGTTATAGTGATTGTGGCAAAGTACAAGTTGTTGACATGAGTTTCAGAATAGCAGTGAAGGCATGGAAGTATCTGATGTGGCTTCAAAGTGTATGGGGACGTGTAAAGATGGTCCAAACTTTAGAGGCGTGAACGAGACAGATGCGGTGATGACTGATTTGGTTTGAGGATGTGAAAACAATTTTTCCCAAGTTACTTTTTTGACATCTTTCCCAAGCTTCTCTGTGGAAAGATTTAACATATAATTTTTGAAGAAATTATGGTATTTCCAAGAATATAGATTCGTTCGAAAGGATTTGTAAGAGTCAGCAATTGTGGAAATAGGTACAACACCTTCTTCAATGAGAAGAGCTATGTGATGTTCCTCTTTTACAAGCTCCAAAAGCGCATTACTTGCTTTTCTATTAATTTTAGACATTTTGTTTATAACTATTGCCTTTCAGCAGTTGCGCCTGAAAAGAAAAACAGTTGCGCTTGGATCGCAACTGGGAAAGGAATGATTACTAACATACATTTCTTTCCATACAAATACCAAAGCAATGCTCAGCTAATTTTGGCTTCCTTTCTCTTATTTCAAGTCTCACCTTGGTTATTAGTTATTAACTTATTATCACTTTACTGTAAGTCTAATGTATATAAATGATCAATGAACAATTTGATTCTTTCATGAAGAGGATTAAAGGTCTTAGCAGTTTGGGTATGACTCCTAATTCTACATGTTCGAAATAAATAAAACAAAAGAAACAAGAGTCATAACTAACAAGATTTCAAAGACATTACACAATTAACATAGAAGACATTATATTTAAATACAAACTAAAGTTATGGTTAAAAAATACGATATGTTCATTAGAAAAAAAAATGATAATGTCATTCCACATAACTACAGAAGAAGTAAACGGAGTACTTCGACTACAAAGAAGAAGAAACCAGTTGCACTACCTTTTTCATCGTTATTATTTTAGTGAGTATCTTTATAGTTCCATAGAATATAACTTTATTTTAAAATAACAAAAGTTCTTTTCTACATTGATCTACAAAATGAAAATCAATAAATTTAGAATATGTAATCCGCGCGTAGCGCGGAAAAAAACCTAGTTTCATTTTTACAAGATACTAAAATAATGCAATCCCACAAAATTTAATATTATATGAACAGTGTTATACCAATTATTTTAAATACATATTATTAATTATGATTTTAGTAATATAGTCAATTACTATTCTTAATTAATTCAAGTTTGTAATTAAACATAAATATATTGTAAATTTAATTTGTTTTACATAAATACAACTTCAAATATTCTTTTACATTATTTTAATTAATAAATCACTAAATGATATTATCAGTAAAATAACATATTTTATTTTCATTTTATTTATGTAGTTAAATTCACATTACTATGCCACGTTTTAGAAAATTCTAAGGAGTACACACAAATTATAGACATTTTCCTTCACATGTGGGTTAGCTTGACGATAGCTCAGTTACAGTTCCACTTGTGCTGTTGTGCATACTGTTTCATGCCTATATTACTTCACATGTGGGTTAGTTTTTCTTACATTATATTACTTAGTGTTTAAAGGAGATGATGATAATGATGTAAATACTGTGATTGGCCTCCCACAAACTTTCCGGAATCAAAGAACACATTTCCACAAAATGAAAATAAAGTGAAGCAGAAAGAGAACTTTGATCTCTTGATTTTCTGTCAAGTATTAGTAACAATCTCTCTTTTCTGCCGAAAGATAAACCGGCATTATTACAACATCGTTTTTCTTCTTACTTATTTTTGACCTATCACCATAAAAACAAACCACTACTTACTACCAACTCAATTATTAATTTCATTTTTGAGGAAAGCTTAGTATACTATTATTGACCATATGTTTAATTGACGTGAAAAAATCCCACTCCATTATCGTTGCTTAGCCTAAAATCAGAACAAGGCCCTTAAACTTGGTTTAATTATACGATTAAATCAGCTTTCCTACCTTAATTAATGAAAATTACAACATACACCGTAATGTATGACCCAAAAATACATAATATAAATTGTGGATGGGTCTTAATTCCCGGGCCAGAATACGTGCATTACATGCTTTCCTGTCTTTGTCTGTTTGATATACTAATTAAAGGTCTAGGTGACCTTCGATCCCAAATACAGAAAACAAGAACACACACCAGTCTTGGCTTATTATATTTCTTGCAAAAGTCACTATAGAATGATGACAAAACTATAATTAATGGTGTTCTTGACATTCTGTTTGTGTTTATTCTTGTAGTTGTGTGCTAATAATTGTCTTAGGGTTTATATGTAAGAATCTTTTAACGGGTTCTTTTAACTCAGTTGCTATATTAAGGTAATTTGGTTCAAGGATCTCATGTATTACTCTGGATTCCTCTTGACAATAAGCTTGCACACACATTCGAAATAGTGTGATTCTAAAAAAAAATAGTGTGATTCTAGCTTCATTGACTTTCTGACTCGGCAACAAAGTTTACTTATAATCACATATATAACAAACATGTGAAGAATGTAAAGAGTCATTTAACTATTTACCTTATGCAAAGTCGGACATCTAGAAAACAAACCTCGTACTTGTTTTCTGAAACATGTTATACTAAGTAAACTTAGATCTTTTGTGATGAAAACATTAGTTTGGAAGACAACATGAAAACATTCGAATTTTAATTCACAAATACATAAAACAGCATAGCAAAAATGAATATACATACGATATTCGAGTATTCGACATCAGAGATGAATCATGCATGATGCATCACATGAACTCCACGAGGAAGCCTGAAAATGGACACAAAAAAAAAAAAAAAAAAAAAAAAAAAAAAAAAATCTTGACTGTACATGATTTTAACAATGATTTTTTTTGGGGAAAATTGTTTTTTTAGGCCAAAAAAACAGTAAGATTGTCCCTTTAGACTAAATACACTCATTAATTGTCCCATTAGGCTAATTATTTCAAAAATGACAATAATACCCTCAAAATTCTAATTAAAATTCGTAATTATATTTATTAAATATTTTTTAATATGTTTAAAATATTTAATATATAATAAACTATATTATTATATAAACTATATTATTATAATACATAATAAGTTATAAAATAAAAAAAATTCCCAACCTAAACCTAATTCCACCCTCCCCCGACGGACTCCGTCTGTTTCCCTTTGTCTCTCGGTAGCGAACAAGACGGTGCCCCCCCTCCACCTCCGACGAAGCCATCTCCTCCTCTCTCTGTTTCTCTCTCGGTTGCGACGAAGCCTGAGCCCCCCCACCGAAGAAGGCATCTCTCCCTTCGTCCGTTGGGACGAACCCTAAATCCCCCTCCGCCCCCCCCGACGAGTTCTATCCTCCTCTCTCTCCCTTCTTCTCTCGGTTGCGGCAAACCCTAACCCCCACCGGCGAAGCCCCTCCGCCCCCGACGAGTTCTCTCCTCCTCTCTCTCCCTTCTTCTCTCGGTTGCGACATACCCTAACCCCCCCCCCACCGGCGAAGCCCCTCCGCCCCCGACAGGTTCTCTCCTCCTCTCTCTCCCTCTTTCCCTCGGTTGCGACAAAACCTAACCCTCCCACCCCCACCGGCGAAGCTATCGTTGTTCCGGTGTTAGTGTTTGCCGATTTCCCTTCTCGATTCTACGGTCTAAGGTAATGGGCTTCAAATCTTCTTCTTTTTATTTCAATTTTTCTGGTTTTTGTTTATGTTTGTAGCTAGTAATAAGTTGATTATAGCTAGTAATAGGTTGATTACCATTCTATAGTAATCCCTGAAGCTATGTACTAGGTACATTCAATATTCAATTACCAGTAGCTAGAATGTAGCTTAACTCGTGTAGAATAGTCGATGATTGCTTCGTTATAGAATGTATCTTAATACGTTGTACTCTTTTCATTGAAGAATTGGTAGTTTACAAAGTCGTTTAGGGTATAAGGTGTTTACAAAGTCGTTTAGAAAACTTAAGTAGTGTAGAATTTGTACTCTTTTCATTGAAGAATTGGTAATCACCTTAACTCGTTTAGAATGTAGCTACTGAAGTTTATAGTCGATGTTCACTTGATATCTAATGTGTTTTTTTGTGTTCCAGATATGGCATTGGAGTTGCCTAGGCGTTTATACGCAGAGGGATTGGAACCTCAGGTTAAGAAGATAAATAACAGTTGTCGACTGGGACTTCTTGACTTGCTGAGGAAAACCCTGAAACCAGAATTCGAGGAAGTGAGGAAAGATCCACTATTCTCGCATATTATGGCTATTGAGGAGAATGGTCTGAAGTTCTCGGCGAGGCTGGTACACTCTTTCTTGTGTAAGGAGTTGATGACAAGTAAGAAACATGAGAAGTGGTTCACATTTGCGAGGAGGCCTCTGCGTTTTGGATTGCAAGAGTATCATGCTATCACTGGTCTGAAAGTGAAGGAAGAGAAGAACCAATTTGTTGTGAAATGGAAAGATGACGGAGGTTTTTGGAGCAAACTGATAAAGACGGGTGGGAAGATCAACTTAAAGATGATAAAAGAGAAGTATTTGGAAGAGAGCAGTAGCTGGACTTGGGTTGATAGGGTGAGGCTGGTCTATCTTTGTGTCATTATGGGTGTGGTGATGGGGAGGGATGAGAAGGCAAATTTCCCACATCTTTACATGAAGTTGGCGATGGATTTAGAGAAGCTTAGGATGTACCCGTGGGGTCTATACTCGTACGACTTCCTTCTGAAGTCGATTGATAAAACAAGAGATAAATTGGAGCAGAAGGAGGGTTACCTGATGGAAGGATTCTTATTTGGTTTCCAGATTTGGATCATGGAAGCTATTCCTGCTTTTGGAGAGATTTGTGGCACAAAAGTCAGCGATAATTTCATAGGTCCTCTGTGTGGTAATTGGACCGGATGTGCTAAATGTTCCTATCAAGACATCATTAGCCTTGAGACTCTATTTCCAGTGAAGGTATGCATTTTATTTTATTTTTTAAAATGTTTTTATTGTTTAGTTTATTTCTCTAATGAGTCGAATGTCTTGTAGGGAATATTGCATTCAGTCATGGAATTCCATGTAGATGGAGTGGTCCCTTTGGCTACTGATTTTGTAAGGAAGGGTGAGAAGAAAGATGAAAGAGTGGATCGCATTGTGGATATGATTCAAGCAAAATATGATTGGAGCAATCATGTTTGGGGAGTAGTAGATGGTGATGAAGAGGAAGGCGAGGAGGAAGGGGAAGGAGAGGAGGAAGGAGAGGAGGAAGGAGAGGAGGAAGGAGAGGAGGAAGCTGAAGCTGAGATTGGCGAGAGTAGTCAAATTGCAGAGGATGTGGATGAGAGGACTAATGTTCCAGGAAGTAACAAGAGAAAACATGTGGACCGAGGAGCAGATGCAAGGAAAAAGAAGTTATTCTGCCAGCTAGCTTCTTCAACGAAGGGGAGCAGTGACACAGATTTGAAGAAATTTTTGGAGGAACTGGTACAAGCTTCTTTTAATACTTTTGAGGAGAAAATCAGTCAACAGTTCTCAGATAGAATGGACAAGTTTGAGACAGAGGTAACCGCCAAATTGGGAAAGATGGAAAGTGAGGTTACACAGCTCAAGACAGCTTTATTGCTCAGTGAACTGGCGAAGGCTGATCAAGAAAATGATCCTGGTAAGAGCAAAGTTGATACAAGTCCTAACAAGAGCAAAAAAGACCCAGCTCCATCAAAGCGAAAGGTAACCCGTAAGAGAAAGAACTAAGATTTGTTGCAACTTGGAAGTAGTTTTTTGGAGCTAGGTTGCTGGAACTTCGAACTAGGCGGGGCATCACATTTCGTTTGTATAATATCTAGTGTTTTGCCTTTGTAATGTGATGTTTATGTAATAAGTTTGGTTGTGTAATATGTAGGGAAATCGAGTTTGTTTGGTTGTGTAATATGTGTAATATGTGATGTAATGTGATGCTAATTCTCGGCTTGATTGTATAATGCGAATTCTAGTTTTAATTTGTAGCAATTGTCTTGATTGTCTTGGTTATTCTTTTTTAAATGCAAGTACCAAATTCGTTTTGTTTTGTTTGTCATCAGGTTGGAAAAAAGAAAAACTTAAACTTGACTCAGTCATCAGCTATTGATCTTCAGATGGATGATGAAGATTATTTGGAAAGTTGTCTGAATAACCTTTCACAAGCCACATTTGTTAAAGGGTTCGATCCTTCTCAAACTAAAACCGAAGATACGCTAGATTGGCTGGAACCTGGACCAGCATTGAAGACGTCAGCATTGGAATTAGATGATCGAAATGTAGAGTTAGCTGGTGAAGAAGATCCTGATCGCCGCTTGGTGTATGTGTGTCCCGAAAACTTTGAAAAGATGCAGAACTGGCAAGATACACGAACGTAAGTTATTCTTTTGTACATATTAAGTTGATTACCATTCTATGGTGAACGTCAGTTAATATTCCCTATGTTGATTGCAGAGCTCTACAAATTGGTCCTGCTATGTTAGATGGGGAATTATGTGCTCGTATTATGAGTGCAAGCAGTTGGATTTACAATCATGTAGGAATTCAACTAACGACTTTATATATTTAATTAAATGTTGATTAACAACAGCCTCGTTGTTGTAGGAAATTGATGCTGTCATGTATTTATTTCGGGAAAGAACAACACTCCGACGATGGAAACCAGATCGTATTGCTTTCATGACATGCGTTTTCAGCGACCTCATCGCTTCTGAGTACAAGAGGTTCGTGTTGGGTATTAAGAAGTACAAGATGGATCCTTTATTACTGGAATACGGTAAAGGTGAACTGCCTTCTCATGGTAGAACACGGAAATTGTGGAATGTGGATGTGGATCGGATGTATGTTCCTGTGTGGGTCAATCGCAACCATTGGATCGCTCTATGCATCAGTTTTGCGACTAGACATATCGATGTGTTTGATTGCGGGGGTAAAAAGAAGATCAAGGAAGTGGAAGCATTCACACATCTTGTACCTCGGATTGTCAAGGCCGTTCAGCCACTAAGAGTGCAGAAGCATCTCAACATCACTCCTTACACGGTTTCTTATCTCCCTATGCCTGCTCTTAACCGACGGAATTGTCATTGTGGTGTGTATACTCTAAAACACATCGAATGCCACTTGCTTGGATTGGACATGTCATTGGTGGATGATGATAACATCTTGGGAGCTCGGATAAAGATCATGTGGGATCTATGGGAATCAGCTAATGATCCAGAGTTCATTGAGAGGATGTCAAAGTATGAGCCTCCTAAAAATAAGTCTGGGAAGTGTATTGAGATTGTCTGATTTTTATGTTTTATTGTTAACTAACAGTTTGGAGAATTTACTAATTATTCAGTTGCTGTTTTACACATGACCTATACCCACATCAACGACTTTATATATCTATGCCCACATCTTTAAACGAATTTTACTGTCATTTGAAAACACCTTATACCCTAAACGAATTTGTAAACACCTTATACCCTAAACGTGTTATTTGTAAAACCTTATACCCTAAATGACTCTAAAACCTTATACCCTAAACGAGCCTCTACACCATATTTTAAGTTAACTCGACCTTAACTCGTTATTTGTAAAACCTTATACCCTAAACGAGCCTCTACACCTTATTTTAAGTTAACTCGACCTTATACCCTAAACGTGTTATTTGTAAAACCTTATACCCTAAATGACTCTAAAACCTTATACCCTAAACGAGCCTCTACACCATATTTTAAGTTAACTCGACCTTAACTCGACCCAAATTTAACCTAAAACTCGAGCCTCATAAAGCCCTCACTATTTGTCTGACTCTTTAACTTGGTGTATCGCCGTTTGTCTGAATCTCTCAAACATGATTACACAGAGACGATTTCTTGAAGGAGTCCCATCTAGATGTTGGTGTGGACATAAGGTTGTGATATTATACTCAAAAACAAATGAAAACCCGTACAGAAGATTCTATAGATGCGAGAATGGGTTAAAGGTATCAATTCTCGATTCTTCACTTCACTCGATTTGATTTGTTTTGATTTGTATGGGTTTTCATGTAGCGAAAGATGGAAAACCATTTATTTAAGTGGTGTGATGAAGCTTTGCTTGATGAGATTCAAAGGGTAGATGTTGAGCAACGGAGAATTGCTGACGAAATTGAAGATCTGAAAAGGAGCTTAAAGGAAACCGTGGAAGCAGAAGTTATGAAACAGAAAAATTACCCTGATGAAGGTTGTTTAGGATCCATTGTATGGCTTTTTAGAAAATTAAAGAACAAAAATGAATGAATTTGTTGTATTGGTTCTTGCGATTTTTTTCCAAACCTCCAATGGTTTGATATTGGAATAACATGGGATTTATGGGTTTTTGATAAGCTTCTTTGATACTGGAATAACATTAACAATGAAACTTAAACATGTCTTATAAATTTGAATCAAATAAACTGAAACAAAGTAACTACTAATCAAGAAAATGTAGTCTAAAAATTTGAAAGAAAGTCGCCAAGACACATCAAAGAAATCGATTATATTGGCATCTTGCACGTTGCTCTGTTGTGGCCAGCAACACCACATCTACTGCACTTGCGAACCTGAGCCCTCTGCGATCCTTGTGATGATCGAATTTTGTCTTCAACAGTTTCATATCTGCGTTTCTTTTTTCTTCCAAGAGACTTTCTTGTCTCAGGTGGTAGCACTTCAGATTTTTCCACATCTTCTGGGACGCACCAAGCATCTTCAGGAACAGAAATGGGATTTATACTTTCTTGATAAGCTTCTCTCCAAGCTGCTGTTGTGTACATAAAATCAGTCAATGTATGTGCTTCCATCCCAACATAGAAGCCAGCTTTTATCGCGTGTCTACAAGGGATCTTTAAGAGATCATACTTCCCACAAGAACAAGTTCGTTTATCCAGATCAACTAAGCAGTCAATCGTATCACCTTTAACAAGCAGCTGATTATTGGTAACAGGGTAAACAACAAAAGTTTTTCCCTTCTCGATTCTCTTATCAATCTTTTCTTCCACATATATGGTCAAAGGATGCGTATGCTTTGAAATCAATGTCTTCCGCTTAAAAAACCAGCGTGTCAACATTTCTCTAATACTGTCTAACAAAGGAATTACGGGAAACTCTCTAGGCGTACGCAAGGCAGAATTTATAGACTCAGCAGGATTAGTTGTCCTAATGTCATACCTGTATCCAATAAATTGACATCTAGCCCACTTTTTCACATCCGCTTCCATAAGATAATTTCCAATTGCTGGACTGATATTGCAAACATGAGCAAACGTCTTCTTGAAATCAGCCACTCTATAAGCTTTCGAAGCCTTAGAAACCAACCCAGCTAAGCCTTTCCCCCTGAAATATGTTACCACATTATTCAACAGATGATGTATACAAATACCATGTCTCGCTAGCGGATACACCTTCTCAATTGCCTTCGCTATAGATCCTTGCCTATCCGAAATAAAAGCCAACCCATTATCATCAGCAACAACAACTCTTAACTGTCTCATAAACCAATCCCAAGACTGATCATTCTCAGAGTCTACTATACCGAACGCAATAGGATACAAATTTGAATTTCCATCTAAAGCAGTTGCAACTAGTAGCACCCCTTTGAATTTACTCTTCAAGAATGTTCCATCGACAACAATAACACGCCTCATGACTTTGCTAAAGCCTCTAATCGATTGACCAAACGCTATAAACAGATAGAGAAATCTACCATTAACGTCAGTCTCATAAGAAGAATGTGTACCCGGATTAGCCTCTCCCAACATGTGCAAGTATTTTGGTATTTTACCATAACTTAGCTCTGGAATACCTCTGACACCGCCGACTGCAAATTCACGAGCATCCCATGCTAAAGATTTTGAGATCTCACATCCATAATCGGTACGCATAATCTGAATAATGTCATTCGCTTTAGGCCCTTCTTTGACACCTTCATACTTATGCATGATCAAACCGCCTATTGTTTTCGCTGAAGCTGTCTTACCAGACTTCGTTCTGCTAGAAGGTGCGCATGAATGTTCACCAACATACTTGTTAATAATAAGATATGTAGAGCCCTTCAAACACTCTGCTCGAGCACCCCAATTGCAAGCATTATCCACGCATCTAATACACCAAATTGATTTGTTGGATTTGATAACTTTGTAGTCAAAGTTATGCTTCATTGCACATAACTCAAACCGCGCCTTCAATACTGTTTTGTTGAGGAAAAGATCTCCTTTCTTAACCAACTCGAGCACAGAATTGTTTGCCAAAGTGTCTCTGTTTTCTTTTTCAGAGATGATGGCTTCATCATAATCATCTCCATCAACGACTTCTTCCTTCATCTTTCCTTTCTTCTTATCCTTATGCTTATCATCCTTAACATTGCTTGAAGTGCCCCCATCATCACAAGAATAGTGCTCCTCCTCTTCACCAGTAGTAGAATCAGTTGGCACCTTATTAAGATCAAGGGCGACTTTAGTTGGATTCCCTTGCTTAGCTTTATAGGAAACACATAATCGAGTTGACTGATTTTTCTTTATAAACCCTAGAAAATTTTGAAGTTGGCGTGAGTTTCCAATGATCACCGGTGGACATCCTGATGAGCTGATCAACCCAATAGGTAGATAGCTCAACTCCAAATCCACATCCGTTTCTTCAAAACCAAAATCTTCTAAAACTATTTTCTGTACCTCTTCCAAAGAGGAGCTCAATTCCAAATCAAGTAACCTTGCCCCTTTCTTTTCATCGACAGAGAAACTCCATTCTGAGGCTGCAACCAATTCCCATACACCACAATAGGCATAGATATGCATCTTTGAAGAAAATTTGTTGAAAAGCTTGTAAAAAATCAAGGAAATATGGAAGAGAAGTGGTTGAAGAAAACGTTGGTATTCATCCCACGATTTTTTTGTTCTTTTTTTTTGAAAATATTTGATTTTTACAAATATGGAAACATAATATTTTCAAATATTTTCTTCCTATATTTTCGAAACTGCTCATCTTATCCGTAGAATATGTATTCTACTTTCTGTAGAACGCACTAAATATGTTTGAACCCAACTTCTACAGGTTTTAGATTTGATATAATTAGTAGATTATGTATTCTACGTATTTTAGAGTGATGGGCAAAGTGAAGAATGTGTATTCTAAATATTTCTAGATTGCTGTAATATACGTAGAACTCTTATTCTAATTGTAGTAGAATTAATGAAAGTAGTGGATTTCATTTTCCACTTCGCAGAATATAAATTCTACAGTTCGTAGAAGTAAATCTGATTTTTTTTATTTAAACTTTTTAAGAACGAAATAAAATTATTTCTACAAAAGTGTATGTATTTATTCACGTTTTCCTATTTTTCCTAATTTTTTCGGCCAATAAAACTATTTATTTCTATTATTTTCGTAATTAGAAAAGGGTATTATAGGTAAAATTTGCACAAAAAAGGAATTAGTCTAAAGGGACAATCTTACTGTTTTTTTGGCCTAAAAAAACAATTTTCCCATTATTTTTTGTTCTTTAATTATTGCTTCTCGTTATCTTGTTTTTGTGGGTGGATGGTGGAGTCCACTTTGATTTCGGTGACAATAACAATATCACAATGAAAAATATCAAATAATTATGCATGCTTGAGCGACATATAAACTATAAAGGAGTGTTTCGGGGTGGTGGACTTAAGCTTGTCTGTTTCCATAATTTACTCTCCTTTGCTTCATCTCATTTTACTCTTTTTATATACCTTTTTGTTTGTTTTGGAAAATTAAAATATCGTTGGATGCAGCTTCTATTCTCAACCATATGACCACATGGACCTTCTCTTGTCTTTTTTTTTGATAAAAGCTAAGGTACCTTCTCCTGTTACCTCGTATATTTTAACTATTCTTTATAGTTGTGAGTTGAAACATATATATTCATATATATATATATGGTTGATCCATTAGAGCCAGCAAATATGCAGATCCTTACTTTTTTACTAAAAAGATAACCATGTCTATACTTTAGACCAGCTTCATCCATTATCTCTAAAATAATAATATATAACGAGAATATATAATATTGTATAATTATATAAATAAATTTAATTATTTGAGAAGATTGAGTTATTGATTGGATGACAACATAGCCATGTTTATTGCATGATTTTTAGGTGGAGTTTTTTAACTTTTGTTAAAAGCTGGTTCTTAGTTTTTAATTAAGAAAAAACTAAGAATCGACTCTTAAATAAGAGTTTTAAAAGTCGGGTTCTTAGTCATAAAATAAAATAAAAAACAAAAAATAAAAAATCAAAAATTAAGAACCCAACCTAAGAACCTTGCAATAAACATGGTTCTAGAGTTCTCATAGTTGCTGAGATGAAATACATCGTGACTTTCTCTTTTAATTTACTCTTATTTTTAATTTTCTTTTAGGGTGAGATACTCTTTCAAAAACTCTCTTTGGAATTGCTCTTGAGACCTTAGATAGTATATGTATTGTACTTTGCTGGAGTCTAAAAAAGATTTGATCTTTTTCAAAAAAAAAAAAAAAAAAAGATTTGATCTGTCCGTTATTTAAAAGTTATGGTTAATTTAATGATCGATTATTTGGCTGACCAGTGTCCAGCCACAAGTTGTGTTATTTTGTTATATATAATGTTCTGGAAATTAATATGTGAAGCTTCTCTTGAAAAATTAAACTAAGATATATGTTACCAACAAAATATGGCTGTTGTATAAAAAGACGATTGGTGATAGCTATTGTAGAACTTTTCTGTGCAATGAAGTAGCTTACATTACAAGCAAAACATGGGAAGATCTATCACTACACACTCTAAAGTTTTGTGTTTAAAGGTTTTGAGAATTAGGGCTTGGTCCTGCGTGGTTGCATGTGAAGAGTGGAGCCTACGCACGTGAAAGAAACATGTGCGATCCAACTAATCTAAATCTAATTCTAATTCTAATTCTAATTCTAATTCGTCGCAAGTAAAGCAGCAAATAAATATATATTTTCTTCTTTTATCCTTATTTTCCTGTCACTCCTCCATGTCTTGAGTTTACAACTCATCTTTAGCGTGTTTTGCGCGGAAAGCCATAATCAAGAAACCATGGATGGGAGTTCGTAGGGAAAAGGCCTATTTCAATATGAACTTTACGCGTCGAGCCTATTCCTTCACGAACTTTGTAGTAGTGCGTATTCCACACTGAACTAAACAAAAAAATTAAAATACTATATGAACTTTATGCGTCGTGTCTATTCTTTCACGAACTTTATAGTAGTGCGTATTTCACATTGAACTAAACAAAAATTCAAAAAATACTACATATACTCTCAAAATCGTGCTTATTTATTTATAGATCGTTAAAAGTGTTAGTCATCCGTTAATTTACCAAAAAACATCATTTTGAATAAATTTTGTGAAATTAAAAATTTTAAAATAAAATATAGACTCTCAAAATCGTGCTTATATATATTGACTGGCAAAAGTAATAGTCATCTTTTAATTTATCAGAAGACTTTATTTTGGATAAATTTTATGAAATTATTCGTCGTTTTTTAAATTATTAATTTTACAAAATCTATCCAAAATGACATTGTTTAGATAAATTAATGTATGACTAACACTTTCAAAAAATAATACATAGTCTCTCAAAATCGTGCTTATTTATATATTGACCGTTAAAGGTGTTAGTCATCCGTTAATTTATCAAAACGTCATTTTGAATAAATCTGTAAAATTAAAAATTTAAAAATAAATATAGACTCTAAAAATTGTACTTATATATATTGACTGTCAAATGTGTTAGTCATGCTTTTAATTTATCTAAAGATTTTACTTTGGATAAATTCTGTGAAATTATCCGTCGTTTTGTAATTTTTAAATTTTACAAAGCTATAAAAAATGACGTTGTTTTGATAAATTAACGTATGATTAACACTTTTGATTTTCTGACAAAAAAATACTAACACCTTTGACGGTCAATATATACACATACATATATATATGACTAACACCGTTGACTTGCTGACAAAAAAGACTAACACCTTTGACGCTCAAAATCGTGATTATATATATATATATATTGATTGTCAAATGTGTTAGTATTTTTTTTGTCAGCAAGTCAAATGTGTTAGTCATACATTAATTTATCCAAAATAAAGTTTTGATAAACTAAATGATGATTATTATCTTTGACAGTCAATATATAAGCACGATTTGAGACTCTATATTTTATTTTTAAATTTTTAATTTCACAAAATTTATTCAAAATGATGTTTTTTTGGGTAAATTAACGGATGACTAACACTTTTAACGATCTATAAATAAATAAACACGATTTTGAGAGTCTATGTAGTATTTTTTGAATTTTTGTTTAGTTCAATGTGAAATACGCACTACTATAAAGTTCGTGAAGGAATAGACACGACGCATAAAGTTCATATAGTATTTTAATTTTTTTGTTTAGTTCAGTGTGGAATACGCACTACTACAAAGTTTGTGAAGGAATATGCACGACGCTTAAAGTTCATGTTGAAATAGGCATTTTTTCCGGAGTTCGTACCGTACATATATTCGGTTTAGCTGTCTGATTGAATGTGTGGTCATTTTATTCATTTTGTCGATTTCGAATATAGTATTATTCACTTATTCAAAACTGTAATGTTATTATTTTCATGGAATCGTCTATTGATATATTTTCTTTTATTAAAACCCACGCTTACGTTTTAAATTGATATTAGATTTTAGATTTTGCTCACGCGGATATTCTATTTTATTTATATATTTATAAATATTTATTTTATATTATTAGTGACATACATTTTTAACTTAATCATATATGTACATTTTTATATAAATATTTCAAATACAATATGTAGTAATTAATCATTTGTTTTAAACCTTGTCATGTATTTATTACTTTCTTATTATATATTTGTCTTATTGAATTTACATTTGATTATTAAACGAATCAATATATGCGTGAAACAATATATTTTAAAAATTATGTTTTTTTACACACTTCAAAGTTCTAGATTATTTTTAACTTTTTTATGTTTATTTATGTTAAATAAAATATTATTTTATTTACAAAATTTTAAATATTTAATTTTTATTCATATATAATATAGTATAGTGTGTTAACCTATTTTGTTAATATAAATTTTTATCTAACAACTGATATACTAATGAAGACTCTATATCTTCTTTATGTGGATCTCAATCCACACATTATGACATTCGTTTAGCCAACTTACAAAAACTTGTGTCTTCCAGCAGTTTAAGTTGATAAATCTCATTTATAAACTGGTTTTAGAGTTCAGAGTCGGAATTTAAAGGCTAGAAGCCAAAATAAAATGAAAATGGTCGGAAAAAATTTTCTGCAGATGAAAGGATTCAAATTCAAATTTGGATAAATGAACAATGATTATTTAGTCACTACCCTATAGACATATGTTTGACAAAATATAACCGATTAAATAAATATTTTCTGATGATCGCAAGTCTATGATTCCTTTGCTTGGGTACAAGGCCGGCTTTGCTAGAGCTTATCTGCTTTCTGTAAGTCCCCCTAGCCCAAGTACTTATCAATGCATTGGGACACATTTACAATTGTTTGGATATGGTTCTTTATCAATTAAAAACAAACTAGAAATGTATACTTTGTATGATTCATTAATATTTGGTAGATAAGATGTTTCATTAAATACCCCATTAAAAGCCCATGGAAGAGTGAGGCAGGCTATTTCAGCCCAAATGTACATCAAGGAACCCATTTCACTAGCCCTATAGAAACATAACTATTAATTAGGACTAGGTAGCATAACTGATTGGTCTTAAAGATGGCTGCAATGTCAACTATACGAATCCTTCATCCAAGAAATCGACATTTATCCATAGATACTTAGATTTGAACTTGAATTTGAAAATTTGCATATTCGATATTAATCTTTTTGTCTACAGACTAATATTCAAGATCTATGAAAGATAAAAACAGTTAATGATATTCTGTGGGTAATCATAGCTTGAAATTTAGAACCAAAACATGAATTAGAAAAACAGATGGTTTGAGTGGCTGGCCAACCTCATCTTTATTAATCGACTTCTTAAAGAATATAGTTGTTATTTTTTGATCATGTATTGGTATAAGAAACCCTTTAATCAGTTAGAAGACGTAGAGACACACATGAGACGTAAAGTTTATCATTTATACTGTATTTTATAGTACTGGCTATCTACATGATTAGATTACATTGAAGGTGTTGGAGTTCTGTCGGTTTAGACTGAGCCAACTCGGAGCTACATGAGCCGCTGATCAACGGGTCATAAATGATGTTGTGAGGGGATGATGAGCTGGAAAAATCGACTGTCTACTCAGGATAACATAGTACTCATTAGTAAGTATCAACTAGATATGAACGAAGCTATTTATATCCAGGCTAGTTACTAGGTTGTGACATGTTTACTTACACGTGAAATTATATAGTACATCCCTTGTTTTAGAAGATTTTTTTTTTAAATATAATTTGTGTTCACATTTCAATATAATTTTTGTATTTATTGAATAACGTGTGAAAAATTAAATAATGTAGTCTTTTTGTTACTGTTTGGATTAATCTAATGTATATATCAGATGATATTTTTAGCTGAAATTACTTACATTGTAACAAGAGGATTTATATACATAATAGTGGTTGTACCTCCTTTGTTATTCCTTTTCTCGATAAGTACTAAGTTGTATAGAATTAGGACCCATAAAAGTCCTTATATTGGGTACTTGGGTGGTGTAGTCGTGTAGACGTGCATTTATTTAGGATTTGTTTCACGAGAAAGGAATCATAAGATTTTTTTCTGGAATCATAAGATTTCATTTAAACATCTGCTACAGACTTAATTAATTACAGTGTTAAACATGTATATTCATATAGAAAAATGTATAGAAATCTAGAACATGTACGTTCATGATGACTCGTGACCCTTTCGTGCTTACAACTCATTGATCACATGTCCATCCTATTCCAACCGGTAAATAGAATTATTAAAAGGAATAAAAATTGAATAATTGAAGGAAATGAATTCTGTTTATATAATGAGATTAAAAAAATGAAGGTCGATAAATTACTTAATGGAATCAAATCACAGTGGAAATATTATATGTATATTAAATTTAAATTTTGTATATTCAAACAATATGCTAAATTTAATTATATCTTAGAGATTACATTGTTACTTAGTACTCAATATGTTTTAATATATATGATACATATTTTAGATGTTCTTACACCTATTAATAAAATCTATCATAAATATTTATTTTTAATTATATTTTTTTCTCTCTAAATCTAATCAATAAGAATACAATAAGTGCAATTATTTTTCTGAAATTTATAATTAATTATTATTAGTTGATAAAACATATATTAAAAATACAAAATATATCATATATTGAGATAACGAATTTCTAAAACATATATAAAATGTAGGGAGTATTAATTAGTACAACATATAAACCTATTAGCAATTTTGAATAAATCTATTCATTATAAAACATCTCATAATTTGGCATACTACCATACGATTTAATAAAAGGGACGGTTGAGATACATCCATCTTCCTATATACATTCGAAGTAACCACTCTTCAACATCTATCTCTTTTCTTTAAAGAAAAAAAAACTAATCTCAAAGTGTGATCAAGAAAAAAAAAAAAGATGCCTAAAGATAGGAAGATCGGAATCGCGATGGATTTCTCGGAGAGCAGCAAGCACGCACTTAAATGGGCATTGGAGAACTTAGCTGATAAAGGAGACACACTTTACATCATCCACACCTTACCAACCTCTGACGTTGACTCTCATAACTCTGCCTGGCTCGAATCCGGTTCTCGTAAGTCTCTTTTTTTTTACTCTTTAGTCCTCCGGTTTAGGAAACTTTGCGGTTAAAATGTCGGTTTAGTTCGGTTTTAATATGGTGTTGCAGCTCTCATACCGTTGGTGGAGTTTAGGGAACCGGAGATCATGGAGAAGTATGGTGTCAAGATTGATATTCCAGTTCTTGACATGCTTGACACTGGTTCAAGGCAGAAAGAGGTTTGTTTATTTTATTTTATTTTATTTATAAATATGTTTCTTGATCCTAAATCAAAACACATTTCTATTTATTTTTAATTCGTTTTTTTTGCAACATATACTAATAAGTGATTTGATTATAACAATAGGTGCATGTAGTGACAAAATTATACTGGGGAGATGCAAGAGAGGCGCTGGTGGATGCTGTTGAAGATCTCAAACTTGATTCTATTGTCATGGGAAGCAGAGGACTCAGTGCCCTTCGAAGGTTTTCTTTTCTTACTTTTATTTTAAAATACTTATCATTTTAGATTATGCGATTTGAAATCTTGTAGCCAAAATGTTATCATTGCATAGGTTTGATCATTGTATCGATATTATAACTGGATGGATAGTATATTAGGGTGATTGAGATTGATAATGTCCACGAATGAAAATTGAAATGGCTCGTTATAGGTAAAAGACATGTCAAATACCACTTGCTTGGATGAGTCCATGGTTTTACAATCTAAAACCCATCTCATTAGGTTTAGCTTCAGCTTTGAGTTTTTGTCTTTATCTCATAGATAAGAAAAACCAAACTATTTAGATTTACAAAAAAAAAAGAATCTAGTCTATTTTAGCTGGTTACACCTCTTTTCTTTAACACACCTGTCGTCTATTCCTGGGTCTTTCAAGGGCAACATTTATCATCTGGTTATACAGTACCATTTCTTTCGAAATATATTACTGGTATTTTAAAAAATTATTAAATATTACAAGTATTATTTTTAAAAATATCTTTAAAGTAAAAATATATTAAAATTTGGATTTATATTTTTTTAATTATTATTTATATTAAAATTTGGATTTATATTTTTTTAATTATTGTTTATGATTAGTGTTAAAAAAAATAGTTGAGTTTCTAAATATTTTATAAATATTTTAAAAAAATAGTTTATATTTTTAAAAATAATTATTTATTAATAATAAATTTAAAAAATGATATTAAAATTATAGTAAAATCGAAATTTCGTTTATTTTTTGTAAGTGGGAAATGAACTCAATTGTAAATGTATTTTGGGCAAACAGGATAATAATGGGAAGTGTGAGCAGCTTCGTGATTCAGCACGCTCCTTGCCCTGTCACCGTTGTCAAGGATAACGACTCTCACTAAATAAAGCCGTCTTTATACCAAAAACAATCATCCCTGTTTGTGATTTTTAATAAAAGAACATTTTAATGAATAAAAGAAACCTTGTTGTTGTATTTGTATTTGTATTTTAGTTCATATCAATATATTATTACATCGCATAATTTAAAACAAAGTTTGCTTATCTAACTTTTTGTTTCCTTGTTAACTATTTCAATTACTTTCGGTGTGTTTTACTCCGTGTGATTTAGAGATCAATGTTTGGTGAGATCATTTGAATAATTTGTTATATCCAACAAGATTAGGTGACAGAAAATCATATGGATAGCCAGGTCGGTCCCTTTTCATCCGGCCATTGACTATGAAAACAAATATTTGAATATCCGTAAGGATAAGTTACATTAAAAACGAATACTATACTAGTTATTTTTATTCTTTCAATACTACACGATAGGACCAAAAAGACATACATCAAATCTGAATTTACTATGCCATTTGTAGCATTTTTTATGATTATTTGCAAACGCCAAACAAACACTACTAATTGAAAAAACGCCAACAACCACTACTAATCACAAAAACTGTGTTTGCGGATAGTAACAGAAAAACCAATTATGCCTTTAGTCACAAATGAAATGACTTTTATAACAATTTTTTTAAAGAGTGTTCTAGACGGTCTAGATACTAATCCTCTACCCTTTAACTAAGCAATTTCTGCAGCATTTGTTGAAAATACAGATTTATGGTGATCTTAGTTTATTTTTCACCAGATGAGAAGGTCATTTTATAGAGATCTGGGAGACAAGCTGGCCTGAGGATTACTCACAAGAATACTGGGCTAAAATGTTGTTAATGGGCTAGCTTTAAGCTTAATCTAAACATGCTCTAGTGTACCCACAAACTTCGCAAAACTTCAAAAGAACAATAAAAAAAGCTCGTTATGATGTACCACCATTAACATAATACAAAAGCTACAAGGTCGGTGATGACACAACTCCCACAAACCCACCATCCGATTTGATAATCAAATTAAGAAATATAGAAAATGTTTGTTCAGTGATCTCTGGGACATCAACACCTGGAAACTTCTGTTGTTGGTAAGAACACTACCTCTTTCTCACTCAAGTGCTTACTCCACTACCTTCACTGCCTTCAACCTAATGACAAAATCTCATGCTATTATAAATGGTCTCACACATTCAAGAATCAATGGCAACACACAAACAAAGATCAACACACAAACATAAACCAAGCCTCCCCTACAAAAACCTAATGGCATCTTCTATGAAATTTCTCTGCGTTCTTGGCCTTATCCTCCTTATCGGCTCCGTAGTAGATGGAGCAGGAGAGTGCGGCAGATCTTCTCCTGACAATGAGGCGATGAAGCTGGCCCCATGTGTAGGCGCGGCTCAGGACGCTAACGCCGCCGTGCCGGGCGGTTGCTGTTCTCAGATTAAAAGATTCTCTCAGAATCCTAAATGTCTCTGCGCCGTTCTTCTCTCCGACACGGCTAAAGCCTCAGGCGTGCAGCCGGAGGTTGCCCTTACTATCCCCAAACGCTGCAATTTCGCTAACCGCCCCGTCGGTTACAAGTGCGGAGGTTAGTATTAACATGTAAATGTACTTCTTTGTTATATATTGGTTGTTATATATGAGAAATAACGACCTAAAAAGTTGTCACCAAAATAACTTTCAAAAAAAAAATGATCAAAATAAGGTTATTAAAGAGCGTTAAATATATATTATATTTTCGGTAATTAATATAGATTTAGAATTTAAATTTATGGGGTGAAATTTCAGAAAGAATTATTTTTGTGACAAAAATTCCAAAATAACTATTTGAGAGATTCACCGTTATATATATATATATATATGCATATATTATGCTTATATTCAAAGAGAAATAGCCCTAATACTAACAATTAGGACTAACATTATATGTTTTTTTGGTGTGTTCCTTATAGCATACACACTTCCATGAAGTGTTGGAGGAAAAGAGATGGAGATTAATAGGCTTTATGATGAAGATTTGGAGTTCACTACTACACCCTAAAAGCCTATCCTCATGTATCGTATATTATATGAATAATGGTAATGTTTCATATGTATCAGTGTTGTTGTAACTAAGAAACTATATCAATAATATATGAAATGATTTCACCCTATGTTTTCTTTACAAAAAGAGAGTATCAAACACATGTTTGATTAGACCTATGACCTATCAAAGGTCGCTACATGTATGATTAAAGTAAGAACTTAAAAGTTCGAGCCTGCAGGCACCAAAGCTTGCAACTAAGACATGTGTTGACCAATATAATCTTATAACAGAAGCAAAGTAGTAGAATCAAAGAGATGATGCAACCATTTGAGACTCTAACCAAACGCAATCCAAAAGCAAAAATAAGCCAAGATTTTATTTCTATATATATATACCTCAAAGTTATAAACACAATCAGCTGTAGAGTAAAAACCAAAGAAATAAATTCTGGACAAAAAGTAAAGCAAAATAGATCCTACTGTCAGCACTTAGCTACCACCAGACTCTAACACAGAGAGATGAAGTTATTACCATGACCCCGTTTTCTTCTGTTTCTTTGAAGCTGGCTTTACTTATGACCTACATATAGTCTGAACCAAAACGGCGTGGAAAATGCTCAAGATCAGGATGAACAGGATGAGAATAATGAAAGTTTCACGATGAGAATTATATGAACCAATGCAAAACATTGTTCATAAAAAATCTAGATACATAAAGACTGCACATTATTCAGGTGTGTTTAAAACCTAATGACCAGAGCAGCTCAAGTCAAATCCATCCCAACAAAACTATGTTAACTGTACCACTAGAGCATAACTCATGTTCGTTCCTAGCCATCTAGTAAGTAACAGGTTTGAGTCCTTCATCAAGCTTGTACAGAATCTGTCCAGATTCTTAAACTGCGCATCGTAATCAACCTTCTCTCTAGACTCTACAGCATACTTCTTAACTCTGCAAAAAAAAAAAAAAAATCTCAGTACATCAGCGTTAAGACCTTGTAGCTGTTGTTGTTGCGAAAGCGTGGACGAGATGATCTGATCACAAGCATTACCGTCTGTTAATTCGCCATGGAAGACCTATAGGGAAGTTACGAGTGTAACAAAACTCTATAGTAATCGGGAAGGGAGAGAGGTAAATGGATCCAACCGTGTATATATAGATACTGGGTTTAAACATAATAGGCTATTGGGCCTATATCGAAACACGTTCGGGCTTTTCTAAAAGAAAAGGCCTAAAATCTCAAATATAAATCCAAAAGTTCGTGAAATAATAAAATTTATTGCACCAGCCGGGAATCGAACCCGGGTCTGTACCGTGGCAGGGTACTATTCTACCACTAGACCACTGGTGCCTATTGATTCTTTAGCTGATAGTATAATTTAAAGGTGATAAAATGTAACTAATATTTTTACCACGGCGTGTTGATCTAATGGTAAAGGAGGGTCAAATATGCGCTCCGCTACTGGAATTTCGTTGAAAGAGCAATGTTTGGTTTTTCGACAAAAGATTGAAATCATTTTTTTCTTAACAAAAAAAATATTTTTTATTTTTATTTTAAGATGAAAGTTCATCAGAGCAGGTAGAATTTTTAAGATAGTCATATAATGAATTAAAAATTATTTCTGAAAATTAGTACTTATCCTTGCGTTTATTTACATTTTAAATATCATGACATTTGGGTGTCCGGATAAGTGCATCAGAGCAGGTAGAATTTTCAATATTAAAATATTAATATTTTAAAATAGCTTAATTAAGTAATTAAAATATAATGATAAAAGTTTCTATAAACAAGAAGAAGACAAGTGTCATGGTAGTCTTTCAAACATTTTTTAGAGTTTCTCGACTTCTTCTCTCGTATTTTTGTCTTTTTTTCATTATTTTTTGGTAAGAAATTTTGAGAGAACCATTACAGATGCTCTTAAGATTTTAGTTTAGTTACTCATTCCAAAGCAGGTCGAGTGGTTTAACCTGCTCCCTTTGATAATTGTAGAATTTATATAGTGATCATTGATGGTATATCAAATACTTTTCATTTTGGTTATATAACATATGTTTTTACGATCCATTTAATTTCTATTATTTCGTCAATGCATAAGAGCACACTCAATGATAAAATCCCTAAAAACTATTTCAACCAAAAGTTAATACTTCAAAATAATTGACATATAATTAAAATTAATTAAAACTACTAACTGAAATACAAGTGGTATTTAAGATTTTTCATAAGTATTAACATTTCTGCAAATTCGTTCCGTCTCTCTTACTTTATATTTTTGAATGTTGATATTATTTAAAAATCTATGAATTAAAATACTCTAGCACAAAACATCTTAACAACTTAGTGGAAGAAGTTAAGAAGTCTTTTCAATCAAATATCATATGAAATCTACTCTTGTCCCCAAAATCATTTTCAAACAAAGAATAAAAGTGAAGAGTTTTAAGAGTATTTGATCACAAATTTGGTAGGAAAGCGGCCCGACATTGAAAGAACAACATAATCTCTAAGGTAACTTATAAATTCCAAAAAATAAAATCAAGCGCGTTCATCATGTGCTATTTATTCTTCGTTTGGACAAAATAGTATTGATTCTTGATAGAGACCTTAATAAGGCTTCTTGTGAAAGCATGCATGCTGATCACTGTACGTATTTTGAGTTTCCCATCGCTGGATAATTTTATTGGTGGTCCTATCGCTAGAGAATAATCACGTTTGTTCTATGTGGTGGTGATAAAAAAGGACATGAAATCCAGTTTCAAGTTTTCAACACCCACAAATTGATAAGTTAGCTTACCATGCCCAGTTTGATTCTTGCTAACCACTAATTTTGAATTTAGGTTAAAAGATCTATTATGAACTTTAGTGAAGAACAAGAAAAATAAGAGATGCGATAATTTTTTACAAGTAAGACTCATCCAAAACGAAGCATTGAGTAGTAGTTAATTCACTTCTTCCTTTCTACTCTCCATGTTTCAATAAGTTGTAGGTTTTAATTTTTTTACATATATTAAAAAATAGATGAATTTTTGATCACCGATGCATTATTTTTATAATTAATTATTTCTGATAACATTTAATCAATAGAATTTTAATAAATATAATTATTTTTTTTTTGAAATTTACAACTTATCATTAATTAATACATTGTAAACGTAAAAATATTTTTTTTTTGTTTTTTTTCTTTTAAAACATGGTTCTTTTAAATCGGAGGGAGTATCAGTTATTGCAAACACTATATATGAACATGTATTAAAAATTATATAGCGTGTTAGAAGATATTTTCTATGATTAAGCAAAAAAAAAAAAGATATCTTCTATGAGAGTTTATAAACTTCGTTCCAAATGTGACTAAAGAAGGGCCGGATTTTAAAACCCATTTGTTCAATGTGTTTATAATTTCTTTCAATTTCAATGCAAATGAAACATTATAATATAGTCTATATACTAAGTTAAATGCAAAATAGAAATTAATAGACAAAATATATCTATCTTATTAAAGTAGAAGTACTTTAGGATTTTGTTTGGAAACATGAATAACAATATAAATGAGAATTGTTTGGATACATGGATAGCAGTATAAAAAATACTTCCTTTTATTTAAAAACTTAGCATTCGCATTTACAATAAATTAAGTACTTCCTTTTTATATTTCTTTTTATTTACAGATTTTGCCACTGCATTTAAAATAAATTTAAATTAAATAATTACAATTCCAAAACTTATCTAACCAAATTGATATTTATATATTGACCATTAAAAATTTTAGTATGTTGTTTCATTTCTAAATAAATTAAAAAAACAACAAGTTAATCTATGAATAATACAATTACATTAAATTGCATCAAGTTATACATTTTTAATATAATATTATGTACAAATAAAAAAAATATTATAAACATCTATATTCTACTCTATATGTAAATTACAAAATATAAAAAATATATACAAATGATTTTTATAAAACTAGCGAATTATAAGTTTATGTTGAACACAAATTAAATCAAACACCTGCGCAGGGGCGCGGATCAAATTCTAGTTCTAATTAAAGATAATAATCCACGAGCTGACTCGCCTAACGTAGTACCAAAAACAATCCGATTCAGACTCATTTAAAAAACTTGCTGTCTCCATTTAATCTTTTTTCTTTTAATTGGAATTGCTTAGTCATAGCTAGATAATGATAATAAGTCATTGGTGGTAGCAGCACTACGGGGAAAGGTAATTCACTTTCCTCAACCAAAGCCTCAGATTTCCATTACTTCATCATACTACATGATAAGAGTTGACTCTTAATCCAAACACTAATTGTTTTTAATTTACTATTGGAACTCTCAATTAAATATTCAAGATTTGGGAATGGTGTATTTGGTTTTGGTCGCATATCCATTCACAACTTTCCTCTTGGCAATGATCACAAATAAGCTAGCCACAGCCACTAAAAACTTCATTAATTTAAACTTGAGTTAGTCCTTTTACTTCCTAGCCATATATCTATATGAAAATTCCTTCTTTCTAGAAAATAGGCTATATAGATCAATCTAGAAGTAGAGGATAATGATCATATAATGTCATTAATTTGGATGGTGGTTAATTACAGTATTAAGCACAATTGACCCTCCTAATTAATTAACATGTGATTATTACCGTTGAAGTTTGATTTATATGATTATGCTTAAGTGTGTCTCTTCCTTTTTTTCCCTTTCTCGTGAGTGATTATAGAGTTATAGCAGTAATAGAGTACAATATTGATCGATACCGTGTAACATGTGGTGGTAGTGGTTAACAACACTATTAATAGAAGAGATTATACATGATTATAATTTAAAAATCATTTTTAAATGTGGGTGCAGATGTTTGTCATTGTTGAATTTTAGGTATGATCTTAAGAAGATACGTAAGGGAACTCATGAACGATGATTCATTATTTGGTAATCGTACCTATTTCTAGGTAATATTTTCCTAATTAAGGATTTTTCTTTTTACTTCTCGAACAAGGATTTGAGTTTGTTTTCGAAAGAATTTTAAAAAATAAAAGTAGATATTAAGGATCAGATCCTAGAGGGCTACAAGAGGCTTTAACCCGAATCTTTTGGACCAATTATTTTGGTACTTGGGAATCATTTGAGTGACAAGTTTTCTGTAAGGCATTAATTAATAATGTGTTTGGTGATTTTCAGTCGACTTAAAAGTCTTTGGTCTTGGTGGTAGCCAAGAGGGAGATGTCTCTAAATAGACACAACGAGAGAATCTTTAAACTATATGCATCACACCCATATGATATGAATCTTTTCTTAGTTACTATAAGGGCATCATTATCGGTAAAGTAGTTTTAGAGTGTCTTAATTTTTTTTTGGTCTGAAAAAAAATTAAAAAATAATTAATCACGGGTCGTCACGTATCTGTGGGATCCGCGCCCAGTAAAAAAATCTACACAGATCAATCTTTACATAGTGACTTTTATCACCGATTTTTACCTAAAATGTGGGGCCCACATTGTTTTTTTTTTAAAAAACCCTCTAAAATCTACCGATAATCCTTTTCTAAGATTCTTTGTAAATATTTGCACAAGAACTAATGCATGCGAAGTTTTATTTAATTAGGATACGGTTACTTTATCTTTGGTTTCACTTTCGCTTGGAGTGTAAATTTATTTGTAGCTCAAAGTTGTTGAATAAGAATCAAAACTTGGACAATCAGAGTTTTTTTTATTTAATAGTATTTGTAATTCATAAAAATCTTCGATCAAATCTGAAGTTTCTGTCTCCATCTCTCATTCACTTGGTAGTTCTATCC
Organism: Moricandia arvensis; assembly: GCA_905132765.1. Classification (NCBI taxonomy): domain Eukaryota; kingdom Viridiplantae; phylum Streptophyta; class Magnoliopsida; order Brassicales; family Brassicaceae; genus Moricandia; species Moricandia arvensis. Next base: position 4,172 of record CAJHQP010005721.1, on the reverse strand, counting down.
TTCTTTCTTTTTGGTTCAATTCATTTGGTAAATCTATCTAATTCTAATTCTTTTGAACTTTGGAGCTAATGGAAATTTGAACTTAATTTATATGACACCTTAGGCCCACAAAGCCACACAAGTTACAATCTGAAATTTTGGAAAAAAAAAAGATGACTACCACATCACACCAAGATTTGTACTTATGTGAGCGTAACCAAAACTTCACCATCATTTACTTCCCTGTACTGTTGTAGAGACGTTACACTAAAAGCTAAAGATATGGTTAGTCTTAAAACTGAAAGTCCCAGTGAAAATAAATGTTAGCTATTTATATATCTATAAACGAGCGGGAATAGTAGGTACGTTACACTATTTGTCAACTTAACGTGTCTTTTATGGTATATTCCATTGAAAGAATCTTAGAGCACTAAGCTAAGAAGAGTCAACATAGCGAATGTTACTCATTATAAAGAGAACCAAGGCTCCCAAGCTTGCTTCTCCACAAACACATCACCCATCAACAGTCCTCTCCTTCTCTCAATCATTAACACAAAAAATTATGAAGCACAACAAGGTTGATACAAAGCTTCAAGATTCGTACGATGATCAACAGAAATGGGTTCTTGACTCTTCTCTCGATAGTAGAGGAGAGACTCCTGTTCGGGCTAGAACTGGAGCTTGGAGAGCTGCACTCTTCATTATTGGTATGTATATCAAACTGTATCAAGAACTCCTTGGTAATTGGTATGAGATAATTACATATATATAATCTTATGGGTTGATATATGTGTACATGCAGCAATCGAGTTCAGTGAGAGGCTAAGTTATTTTGGGATCGCTACGAGCTTAGTGGTCTACTTAACGACCATTCTTCACCAAGATCTTAAGATGGCTGTTAGAAATGCAAACTACTGGTCTGGTGTCACTACTTTGATGCCTCTTCTTGGAGGCTTCGTCGCCGATGCTTATCTCGGCCGTTATGCCACTGTCCTACTTGCAACCATAATCTACCTTATGGTAATAACTCCTTATTCATTTTTTTGTTTGTTAAAAAGTATTTTATATACATTTTCTTAAGATATTTGTTGTGGTTTTTTTGTCGTAGCACATCTTGCATATATACACTCAAAACCGATTCAATAATACCGATGCATTCAAAATATTTTATGTAATTGTTGTAACACATCAAAATATTTCTGAATATATACCTTATTTGTATGATTTATTTTGAGATCCGTCAAAGCCATGATGGTTTGTTTCTCTTGTTTTACTATCTTTGATTTTTTTTTTAATATTATTGCAATCTACAGGGTTTGATTCTGTTAACATTGTCTTGGTTTATCCCGGGATTGAAAGCTTGTCATGAAGAAATGTGTGTTGAGCCAAGAAGAGCACACGAAATAGCTTTCTTCATTGCAATCTACTTGATCTCCATAGGCACTGGAGGTCATAAGCCATCCCTTGAGAGCTTTGGAGCTGACCAATTCGAAGATGACCATCCTGAAGAACGAATGATGAAGATGTCTTACTTTAACTGGTGGAGCACCGGTCTTTGCGCTGGTGTTTTAGCCGCGGTGACTGTGATCGTCTATATAGAAGACCGTCTTGGCTGGGGTGTGGCTGGTATCATACTCACCGTTGTCATGACTACATCGCTTTTGATCTTCCTTGTTGGTAGACCGTTCTATCGATATCGAGCACCTGTCGGGTAGCCCGTTGACCCCGATGTTGCAAGTCTTTGTTGCTGCCATTTCCAAAAGACATCTTCCTTGTCCCAATGATTCTTCTCTTCTTCATTGAGTTGTCTAGAGACGAGTATACTAAGGGACGGTTTCTCTCCAGCACAAATAATCTTAAGTAAGTTTTCAAAAAAAAAAAAATCTTAAATTCATTCATGCAACAACTTACAGCTATATTACACACATACATATATATATATATATGTAGTTCCGGTGGAGGTTCGGTTTGGTCATTAAAAATAGGAGTAGTAGTAAACAAAAGTAAATTCTAATCGAAAAATATATGGATTTGTGTATCACCGATTTAATATCTGACTAGATTTTAACACCGCGCAACCGCCGCGGGTTTTATTTATATTTTATATACATAGATATTTGTTTTATATTATTAGTAACATTAGTCATATATTTAAATGTTATCTAACTGTTGCCAAACACAATAATTTTATAGTATATATGTTAACACATACATGAAATCATATTTCAAAACTATTTTATATTTAAATTATATTAAATTTTGATTCTGGGTTTCTAAGTTAGATTATCAATTTAAACAAATTTCAATGTTTATTCAGGATAATATATAAATATATATATATGTTAATTTTATGTGTATATATCAATATCAAATGGTTTATCCATTTCTTATTATATATTAATTTTATTAGATTTTCATATGGTTATTGAATAAATAATATATGCGTAAAAATTCATATTTTAAATTATTTTATATTTAATTTATACCAAATTCTGATTAGGATGCAAAGTGAAATTACCATTTACCAAAATTTTTATGTTTATTTAGATAATATATTATTTTATATATACCAAAATTTTACTCATCTATCATATAGGTGTAATTTAATTTTTATATATTTCAAATTTTTTTATAAAAATTATGTAAAATAGCATTTGTTATATTATAATTTTTTAAAATAAATTTTGCTACGATAATACAAATTTATAACAAATTATAGTAATAAAAGTATAAGCCACATAAACCATTATTATAAGGTTAGATAATATATAACACAAAATTATAATTAAGTTATTAATAATTTTATTATATAAACTATAACTTGAGTATAAAAAGAAAACCATCATGACCAATCATAATATAAAGAATCCAAACATTATTATAAATTAGATACTATATATAACACCAAAATTATAATAAGTTATTAATAAACTTTATTATATAAACAACAACTTTGTAGTATAACTAAACGTTAGTCATATATTTAAATGTTATATAACTATTACAAACACAATACATTTATAGTTTACATTTTATATTTTTATCTGTTCGATTTGAATTTTGATTACTAAATAAATTAAAATATATATATGAAAAATCATATTTAAAATTATTTTATATTTAATATCTACTAAATTTTGATCCAAATTTCAAAGTTAGTTTACCGTTTAGCAAAATTTTATGTTTATTTAGATGATATATTATTGTATATATAAGTATATAATTTTATTTTCATTTTATAAAAGTACATGATTTATTATTTTTTCATTTTATAAAATATAATTGAATGTGTATTAATCTATAATTATATTTTATATAATTCGAAATTAATTAAGTAGTTACATAATTTTAATGTTGGGATCTTGTTAAAATCTTTTTCAAAAGATTTGTTTTTAATATATATTTATATTTAAATAAAAAGATATCAAAAGATATTATGATTAAAGTAGTTACAAAGTATTTTATCATTAGTTTTAATGAAATACATTTTATTAAAGTTTTTTAATGATGGTCCAAATAAAAAATCACACATGAAATGAGTCATGACTTCTATTTTAATAAGAATAGATATTTATTATATATGATGGAAATTGTTATTCTTTAATTTAGCTAGATAGGATGTTAATTAACAAAAAAATAACATGATACTCCCTCTATTTCATTTTATATATGTCATTCTAGTTTTTTTTCATCTAGATTAAGAAAACCATAAATTTTATGTTTTATTCCTTATTAATACATTTTATTTGATAATGTAATTAATGAGTTGAAAGAATATTTGATAAAAATAGAAAAACTAACAAAATAAATGCATTTAAAATATATAAACGATACTTAAAATTAAAATAAATTTTTAAACTCTACAATTACATTTGATCTGAAATAAAGAGAGTATTATGGATAGCTTTGTGGATTTGTTACCTTTCGTTGAATTCGATTTTTTTTTTCAAATACACATCTAGACTAAAAATGTATATATACTATATGATAGTTTTTTTGTTATATTTATCCGTTTGTTATGAACTTTTAGCATTATACTGGGGTTATTTTTTATTTTTATTCTGTTGGTTTTTACGTCGGTTTAACACTTGCGTTATTTCCCTTAAACCGTCAGTTTTTTGGGGCCTGAGAATAAAGCTCCAATGGTTTGGCCAATTTTTAGGACATAAGGCGAGCGGATTTATGAAAGAACC
>CAJHQP010005720.1:0-43726 GCA_905132765.1 Moricandia arvensis | reverse complement strand
TCTCGGTTGCACCGGTTCAATAAAAGTTAGTTCATCACAAGAAGTACTGAAATTGAATTCAGGCTGAGGTAAGAAAAGAGAACACTCTTGTTCTGTCCCAAACTTTCTTTTTACCAAAGATGTTCCTGTTTGAGCTTCTTGAGTTAGTGCAGTTAAATCTGATTGTGCAGCTGAGTCTGGTTGTTGTTTCTGTGATGAACGTCCAGGGTTGGTCCTCTTGAATTGCTTCTCCACATCCATCATTACTTGTAATAACTTCTTTTTATCTTCCTCACTGAACCAGGAATGTTTTTCTGTTTTATCTTTGCTGTAACAGGTTACTGCCTTGCTAGATGTGACTTCCTTCACTGGAGACTTTAGGGAAGTGTTGCCTTTGGATGCATACTTTTCCCTTAGTAACAACTTTAGGCTCTCCCACGTGGTGATAGTTGGTTCCTTGTAGAACCTGCGATCATCTTCTTCTTGCAACCACCACTTATAAGCGTTTCCTTTGAGTTGAGAAATTGCAAAAGCTAATCTTTCCTTCTTCAATATTCTGTTGTAATGCAGCCACTTGTCCATGGTTCTTTCCCATCCTAGATAGTCACCTTTTCCTGAAAAAGCATAGAGTCGAATATCAGTAAGTGGTTTATAATCAGAACAAAGATCAATTGATTTAGGAGTGAGAGAAGATTGGTGTGGTCTGCTCCATGTGTTGGCTGGTTGCTTGAAGTGTGGCTCTCCACGTCCATTAGCTTGTTGGAGATCCTGTCTAAACTCCTGGCAGAGTTTATCATGGCTGATTCTCATCATCTGTTGCAGCTGAGCATTCATAGCCTTAAGTAACAGCCTTTCATCCTTAGTGAGGACTCCTTTCTGATCTCCTGCCATGGTACCAACGTTGCTTCCTCCCCAGACTCGGTCCCTATGGCTTCCTGCACAAAGGAAAACGAAAATAACCAGTAAAAGGTTTCTAGGTAACAAGACAAGCAAAAAGGAAAAAGGAGAACACGAAATCAAGCTTGTTTTGCAAGACAAAAGCAAAAAGGATAATTCGGCTGGGTAAAAAGGAACTAGGGTTTCTGATTTCAAGCAAAAAGGAAATTCTTTAAACTTTGTCTAAACTTCTCTAAGGTTTTCTAGCAGCCTAAACAACCTTAATCTACTCGTGTTCAAGGTAATTAAGTTGATTTGCAGAAGAAACAAAGTGATCTAAAGAAACAAGACCTTATGCGGCTAGGGTTTAACAACTAGGGTTTCCGCAAGCAAAAAGGAAAATCTTTTAAACCTTGTCTAATCTCTCTGAATTTCGAGCAGCCCTAAACAGATTCGATCTACTGCTTAATCAAGATAATAGAGATGAAACACGGATGAAACAAAACAATAAGAGAGAAAACGAGCACTTCCCAACCAAAGTTGCTCTGATACCACTTGATGCGCCCCTAGGATGCTCTTTGGTTGATGGGATGGATAGATCCTTGCAAGAACGAATCAGAGACTCAAGTCCTTCAAGGTTTGTGGATTGAATGGTGACACAAGAGGGATGGATGATCTCTTGATACTCCTAGGCGACTAATCTGGATATGACACACCAAATGAGAAGCCCTTAACTCTGGATATTACACACCAGAAACCTTCAACTCGTCAAAGACAAGAGAGAAGAGAGAAAACTAGGTTTTTGATAAAAGATTGCGTGTCTACAATAGGGTTAGGGAAAACCCTTAAATAAAAGAAACCAGAGAACATACTCTCTAGGGTTTCGAAAACTTTAAAAAAATGGAAACTATAGTTTATAACATAATATAAGCTTAAAATGTAATACTTCTACTGGTCTTGGGCCGAGATAGAGCCTAAGTGATTTGTAAGACAAGTCGTGGCCTCGTTAAAAACCTTCCTCCGGAAAACCTCGTGGGACAAAACCAAAAGCAAGGAAAAGAGCACACACCAAATGTCTTGCCTAGACACTAACTCAGCTTGATGTAGAGATGGCTTGAATGGTGTTCAAGACATCTCGGATCAAACCTTGTCCAAGACCTTCTTCTTGTTGTGGATGTGAAGTGAGTAATCCTACAACAGTCTCCTTAAGTTTCTTGACTCTGGAATGAGTCATGGGACCTTCTGGAATGGCTAGAGCATCTTCACCAGGCTGCTGGTGCTTTGTGGCATCATGGGGCTCGTCTAAGATCTCTTTGCCCTCTTCCATGATCACATCATATTCCTTGGTGCTTTCCATGATCACATCAGTATAGCAGGGCAATGTCACTCCTAAGACAATCATCTGCCTCACCTTATGGCAATCAACTTCTATGTGCTTTGTTCTCTCATGGAAGACTGAGTTAGATGCAATGTGAATTGCTGCTTGATTATCACAATGCATTGTCATAGGAGTGGTCTGTTCAATCTCCAGATGCTTGAAAATACCTTTGATCCATACCAGCTCGTTTGTCAGCTTCAACATAGCTCTATACTCTGCCTCAGCACTTGAGCAGGAGATAACCTTTTGCATCTTACTCTTCCAAGTAACCAGGTTTCCTCCAACGAATGTACAATACCTAGTAGTTGATTTCCTATCCACTCTATCTCCTGCCCAATCAGCATCACAATATCCAACTACTTTTGTACTGCTATTACATCCCATCCAAAATCCTTGTCCAGGAGTTCCACTCAAGTATCTCAGTATCCTATCAACCATTTTCCAGTGATGGACCTTTGGAGCCTCCATATGCTGACTTACTTGATTCACTGAAAAGCATATATCTGGTCTTGTGATAGTCAAGTATATCAATTTTCCAACCATCTTTCTGTATAGCTTAGCATCCTCAAACAATTGGTTCTCTTCAATCTCCCCCTCAAGTAGGACCTTTTACCCCTCTTCAAGAGGTGTCTTGGCTATCTTTCCTCCAAGCACATCAGTCTCTTTCAACATATCCATCGTATACTTTCTTTGAGACATAAACAAACCCTCCTTAGATCTGCATATCTCAATCCCCAAGAAATACTTCATCTCTCCCAAATCTTTGATATCAAACACTGACTTGAGAAACTCCTTAGTCGCTTTAATCCCAGCCTTATCACTTCCTGTGATGATCAAATCATCCACGTACACCAATATCACAATGATCCCTGATGGAGTAGTCAGGGTGAAGAGAGTATGATCCAGTTCAGACTTCCTGAAACCTCTCCCATTTAGAGTTGTACTCACTTTCTTATACCAGGCTCTAGGTGACTGCTTTAATCCATATATTGTTTTCTTTAATCTCAACACATTCCCTGGCTTAACTAGATGCTCAACACCAGAGGGCGGAAGCATATAAACCTCATCTTCAAGCTCACCTTGCAAGAAAGCATTCTTCACATCCATCTGCCATAAGTCCCACTCTAGGTTTGTAGCAATAGACAATATAACGCGGATTGTGTGAAGCTTAGCTACAGGGGCAAACGTGTCAATGTAATCTTCTCCATAAGTCTGTGTAAATCCTCTTGCTACTAGCCTGGTCTTCTTCCTATCAATTTGACCATTCGCAAGGTATTTGATTGTGAAGATCCATCTACTAGTCACAGCCTTCTTCCCCTTAGGTAGTTCACTCTCATACCATGTTCGTTTCTGATCATTGCATCCCTTTCATTACCCACTGACTCTTTCCATTCTTTATCCTTCATAGCTTCTTCATAGGATCTTGGAACCTCATTCTCATCCAAGTTACACATAAACACCCTGTGTTCGTCTGGATACTCAGCAAAGGAACACACAACTTGAGAAGGATGCTTCACAACCTGGGCATTGTAGTACACTCTCATGTTTACCCAGTTGGAAGAGTCTTTCTTAACCCTTGTGCTCCTCCACAAAGGCTGAGCCTCTTCTTGAACTTCTGGAGGTGTCTCAGTTACCTCCTCTCCACATGAATGATCCAAATTCTCAGTCTCATGTGTCACCTCTTGATCATGATGACCTGAATCCTCTTGGTGCTGCTCCTACACTTCTGATTCAGACTCTTCTCCCCCTTCATGATCAAGGGGAATTGTTCTTTCAGATTCTCTAGCTTGATCGGATGGGGAAGTTCTCTTTCTTATCCCTTCATCTTGGAACATGTTTATCCCAAGCTTCTCTAATAAGATCCTCAGATTCAATGCCTTATCCTCTGGTTCTTTAGGCATGTCTTCTAAGTCTTCCCATTTCTTCTCCTCATAATATCCCTTTGACTCCATGAACTTCACATCTCTGGATACCAATACTCTCTTTGTCGCTGGATCATAGCACTTGTTCCCCTTTTTGAGTTACTGAGTAACCAATAAACATTGCTTTAGTACTTTTTGCATCCAGCTTGTTTCTCCGTTCTGCAGGGACCAAGACATAGCATAGGCATCCAAATACTCTCAGATGCTCTATGTATGGTTTGGTTTTGTTCAACACTTCATATGGAGATAGGTCCTTCAATATCTTGGTTTGAATCCAGTTAATGAGATAGCATGCAGTCTGAACTGCATCACTCCAGAACCGCCTAGGGACATTAGAATGGTACATCATGGATCTAGCAACCTCCATCAGATGCCTATTCTTCCTTTCAGTAACTCCATTATGATGTGGTGTGTAATGACAACTCGTCTGATGCACTATCCCATGCTTTGCAAAGTGATTCTTAAAGGCCTGACTCGTGTATTCTCCACCATTGTCTGACCTTAGTACCTTCACAGTAGCATTGTAATGATTAGTAACATATGCTTGGAAGCTTACAAAGGAATCTAACACTCTGACCTTAGATGGAAGCAATGTGATCAAACAATTTCAATTCGCCTACACCTTTTATTGGTACCTTATCACCATTAGCTATCATGACACTGCCTAGAGCTGGTTTTATATTAGTAATCAAGTTTGAATCACTAATCATATGATGTGATGCACCTGAATCTATTACTAGTGGTCTAGCAGTATCTATTCCATTCATGGCAGTACCAACAATATAAGATGCATTATGTGAGATACCAAGGGTTTTAGGGATACCAGAGTTTTCTTTTCACGCATTGATGAGAGCCTCCAGGTCAGATCGTTTGATGGTCTCATCCTGGTTGGTCCTTGCAGTAGAGTTAGAGCACCTTGAGGAGCATCCAGAGGGAGTCACTGGTTCAACTCCATCATTTGAGAAATGAGCTCTAGCATCCTGGTATTGACTCCTTGGTTCCTTGAACTTGTTGGGCTTCAAATGAGGATGAAGTATCCAGCACTTATCCTTCATGTGGCCCTTCCTCTTGTAGTGGTCACAAATCAAGACCTTCCTATCATCATGTTTGTAAACCCCCTTGTTTGCTACTGGTCCTTCAGCTTGATTACTCATGACTAGCTCACCTTTAACTCCAAAAATCGAGTAAGGTTGGAGAGGTTTCCATACACCTTGTAGAGAGTTTCCCATAAGTCTTTGGAGCTCTCACAGTATGAGTAAGCTTCCAAAATAGCTAGATCTAGAGAGTTTTGGATGAGAGAAAGCACCATGGAGTCCTCTTGAGCCCATTTGCCTTCATCCACCACGACTATCTTCTTTCCATCCTCTCATTGGATGGTCTGTTTTGGAGCTTCTCCAGTTGATACATGGCTCCATAAACCTCTTCCTCCAAGGGCAGTTTTCACCAATCTGGACCATATAAGATAGTTCATCCCCTTCAGAATCACAGGAATGGTCACGAACTTGGTATTCTCCATCTTCCCTTGCTATTAACCGCTGGGTAATAGGGTGAGACTTGAAGAAATTCGAACAGAGATTAGAGTAGAGTGTTTTGCGGAAGAAAAGAAAGGTTTCAAGAGCGTTTTGGCTCTGATACCATGTTAGAATAAGTGGATTTAGTATCTGGTTTAGTGAAGAAGATGAAGAACAGGAAAAACTAGAGAGAAGGAGGAGAGAATTTGTGTGAGAATTAGGAGAGAGAGAGAGAACTGAGAAAAGAAAATAGATTAATGAGGAATTATTTTCCTTGCTTTCTTTGGTAACCATACAACCTTATAAATAACCTTATTCTGGACACACAAAGACAAGAAGAATAATAAACAAATACTCCAGAAGAAGACAGATTGGTGCAGCTTGCCAGGGCTTGATAGTGACCTGACCTAAATGGTCCCAAGGATTCAAATCTTAACTGAGCATGTGACTTCTGCTTCCCTTCTGGTTCCTCAACGTCTCTAAAGGTTAGGCAAGTCTGGTTAGCTTCTTCTGGTTAAGGTAACTTAGTTACTGATCCTCTCATCCCTTTCTCTTTCCTTGCACGCCAAGTTAGGTCTTGTACGGACAACCTTGCACTACAAGTTTGTACGGACAACCTTGTGAGATTTTTGATATCTAAGAAGAAAAGTAACCAGAAAGAGATTAAGAACAGATTTAGAGAGGAAAGATTTGGTTTAGACTTCACGAGAAGAGAGATTATAAGAGACTATGAAGAACATGTTTGGAGACTCAAAAATATTAGAGAGAACTGTATGATTTATTCATCCTCAAGGGGTTTGCTTATATAGAGAGAGCTACAAGGGTTTTCAGAAAGTAAAGCAAAGAAAGGTGTGGCTCAGATCAACCAGGGGCGCGCTTATTTGAAAAGGAGGCTTCCTGGCCAAGTAAATGGCATCAGCATCTTTGACAAGATGCTGATCCTTTCCAGCCTTGTGCCAGCCTGTCCACGCGGAGAGCTTCTTCCTTTCCAATGGTTGGATAAGTTTACCATGCCGCATAATCACCTTGAGTCACTTTGGTTTCACCCGGAAGGTAAAAACTGGACGAATGATTTTGGTCGACCTTGTACGGCCTGTACGGCCTTGTACGGCCTTGTACGGCCTGTACGGCCTTGTACGGACAAGGTTGCTTCTTCTCTCTTCTTTCTAATCAACCCCAAGATAGATGCCTCAACTTAACACTCCCCCCCAAGCTTGACCATATGGAACAAGTCAAGCTTGGAAGGCTATGAGATCTCCCTCATTAAAAACCTCACCAAAGAGAAAACCCTTTTTGGATAAAACCCTTTGATGAGGGAAAAAGAGTAGAGACCTCATAGCAGGGGATTAGCTAAGTTGGGTTAGATCAATGAGCCCCAAACTTACATGGATGGACTCCATTGTATTCTGTCTAGCAGCCTTTGTAAACACATCCGCCAACTGATCCTCACTCCTTGTGTAGCACGGCAAGATCACACCCAACCCAATCATCTGTCTCACCTTGTGGCAATCGACCTCAATGTGCTTGGTTCTTTCATGGAAGACTGAGTTGGAAGCTATATGAATCGCTGCTTGATTATCACAATGCATAGTCATTGGTGTAGACTGATCAACCTCCACATGCTTCAAGATGCCTTTGATCCACACCAGCTCGTTTGTAAGCTTCAACATTGCCCTATACTCAGCTTCAGCACTGGAACAAGAGACCACCTTCTTCTTACTCTTCCAGGTAACTAGGTTCCCACTTATGAAGGTACAATATCCAGTGGTTGACTTCCTATCCAGCCTATCTCCTGCCCAATCCGCATCACAATAGCCCACCACTTCAGTGCTCTTATTGCATCCCATCGATACTCCAAGGTTTGGTGATCCATTTAGATACATCAGGATCCTCTCAACCATGTGCCAATGGTGTTCCTTTGGGACTTGCATGTGTTGACTCACCTGATTCACAGCAAAACATATAACAGGTCGGGTAATGGTAAGATAGATCAACTTACCAACAAGCTTTCTATAAAGCTTAGGATCATGGAATGGCCGGTTGTCTTCAATCTCCCCCTCACGAGGAACCTTGTACCCATCCTCTAGTGGCATCTTTGTTGTCTTCCCTCCATGTTTCCTTGCATCTTTCAAGAGATCAAGTGTATACTTTCTCTGGGACAGAAACAAACCTTCCTTGGATCTACATATCTCAATACCAAGAAAGTATTTCATCTCTCCCAAGTCTTTAATTTCAAACACAGATTTAAGGAAGTCTTTAGTGGATTGGATACCTGCCTTGTCACTTCCTGTGATGATGATATCATCAACATACACAAGAAGGACAACGATACCTGATGTGGTCGGGAGAGTGAACAAGGTATGGTCCAGTTCAGATTTCTTGAAACCTTTGCCATTGAGAGTGGTGCTCAGCTTGTTGTACCATGCTCTAGGAGATTGTTTAAGACCATAGATTGCCTTCTTGAGCCGGAGGACATTTCCCTTTTTCACTAAGTACTCTAGGCCTGGTGGAGGGTGCATGTAGACCTCATCTTCAAGTTCTCCTTAAAGGAAAGCATTCTTCACATCCATTTGCCATAGTTCCCACTCAAGATTAACCGCAAGAGATAGGATGATCCTAATAGTGTGAAGTTTTGCAACTGGTGCAAAGGTATCCACATAATCTTCTCCATAGGTTTGAGTGAAGCCCCTTGCAACCAATCTGGTTTTATTTCTATCAATCTTTCCATTCGCCAAGTATTTTATAGTAAAGATCCATCTACTGGTCACTGCCTTCTTCCCTTTTGGCAACTCACTTTCATACCATGTGTCATTCTTGATCATTGCACTTGCCTCAGTACCAACTGACTCCTTCCATTCCTTATCTTTAACTGCTTCCTCATAGGATCTTGGTATGTAGCTCTCATCTAGGCTGACCATGAAGGAACAATTCTCTTCTGGATACTGAGTAAAAGAGCAGACCACTTGAGATGGGTGCGCAACAGCTTGGGCATTATAGTAGACCCTAGTGTTGACCCAATCAGATGGTGGTCTTCTTATCCTAGAGCTTCTCCTCAACTGTTGTTGCTGTTCTACTTCCCTTCCCTCAGGTTCTTCCTCCTCTTGATGATCAGGGCTTGGACTTCTCTGACCTTCTTGAGCATCTCCACTTTGATCATGAGACGCTGAACTTCTATCTTCCTCTGGAGGATCATCAAACTCCTCTTGACCTGAATCAAACTCTCCACTGCTGTCAGAACTTCCACCTTCCTGATCTTCAGTGTTTCCCCCCTCATGATCAAGGTGGGGTGACTGATTTACTTCATTTGTCCCTATTGGACCACTTTCATTCGGGTTCTTGGTCACTCCAATGCCAAGACCTTCCAAGATAATCCTAAGAGTTGCTGCCTTATCCGAGGTAAGGTCCTTCAACTCTTCTTGATTCTTCTCCTCATAATACCCCCTTTCTTCTATGAACTTGACATCCCTAGACACCAGAACTCTTCTTGCCACCGGATCATAACACTTGTATCCCTTCTGAGTTGTAGAGTAGCCTATAAACATTGCCTTTGTACTCTTGACTTCTAACTTGTTTCTCATCTCTCCAGGAATCAGTACATAGCAGAGGCATCCAAAGACCCGTAGATAGTCCACTGATGGTTTGTACTTGTTTAGAACCTCAAAGGGGGCTTGATCATGCAGTACCTTTGTAGGTGTGCGGTTGATGAGATAGCAAGCAGTAGCCACAGCATCACTCCAAAATCTCTTAGGCACATTGGCTTGAAACATTAAGGACCTTGCTAGTTCCATGAGATGGCGATTCTTCCTCTCAGCTACTCCATTTTGTTGAGGAGTGTAAGGGCAACTGGTCTGGTGAAGGATCCCATGTCGAGCTAAGTGATCCTTGAATGCATGACTGGTGTACTCTCCTCCATTATCTGATCTAAAACTTTTAAACTTGGCATGATAATGGTTAGTCACATAGGATTGAAAGTTTTTAAATGCATAAAGGACCCTATCTTTAGATGGAATGAGTGTTAACCAGGTGTATTTAGATTTTTCATCAATGAATATCACAAAATACTTATGATTATCCCTAGATATGCAAGGAGCAGTCCAAACATCAGAGTGAATTAAATAAAAGCACTTCTCATAAACAGTAGATGATCTTGGAAAGACATTCTTACAATGCTTGCCTAAAATGCAAGCTTCACATTCATTATTTTCAAAAACAACACCTGGTAACATCAAGTTCAAAGCTCTAACATGAGGATTTCCTAGGCTAGCATGCCACAAAGCATTCTTATTTAAAGCAGAAGAAACAGTAGTGAAGGAACAACTAAAATCAGAAACAGGATCAAGCTCTTCAAGCATATATAACTCGCCCGTGGTAACTCCTTTTCCAATCATCTTTTGGCTCTCAATATCCTGAAATTCAACTTCATCAGGACTGAATATAACCTTACAATTTAAATCATTTGTGCACTTCTTAACAGATAACAAGTTTGAAGTAAATTCAGGCATATAGAAAGCTCTTGAGTTCTTACTAAACAGTTTTAGATTTCCTATTCCTTTAATAGGAATCTTATCACCATTTGCAATCATGACATGACCATTAGCTGGTTCAATGTCCTTGATCAGATTGGTGTCACTTATCATGTGATGAGAGGCTCCTGAGTCAACTATCAATGGTTTAGATGAGCTTTTAGCAATGTGACAACTAGCTTTAGGACTAGAGCAATTAAGACTTTGGCGGTTCATTCCATTCTCTATTGTCCTACCAGTTCTATCAGCCCTAGGCTCATTCACATTTTCTAGCTTCCTAGCAACCATTGAAGCACCAAGAGAATACCCATTAAGGTTACCAAAGGTGTTACCGTTCTCCTTGAGCATTTTGATGAGAGCTTCAATGTCAGACCTCCGGATGTAGTCTTGATCATTGTTCCTGCTGGTGCTTCCTGTATAAGCAACAAGAGACTTTCTTTCACTCGCCTCCTTCTTATCACCATCAGTAGTCTTGCTTGAGCCAGCTCCATTTGAACCATCCGAGATGTGAGCCCTTTTTTCCCTCTCCTTCATGAACTTGGCCGGCTTGAGATGTGGGTGTAGGATCCAGCACTGACTCTTCTTGTGTCCATGCTTCTTGCAGTGATCACAGTTACCATTGAACCTCCGGTCTTCATACTTGTTGAAAGCTGCCTTGTTTGCTATTGCCGGTTCACCTTGATCAGTTTACGCAGCTTCGTTAGCCAGGGTAAGCTCTCCCTTACCTCCAAACAGCCCAATAGAACCTTGCTCCTTTTGTATCTGAGCACACACATCTTCTAGAGATGGAAGCTTCTCAGCTCTCAGGATATGCTTGATGAGGCTGTTGTAGGCTGGGTTTAAGGTGAGAAGGAGTCCAAAGACCTTATCTTGCTCGCGCCTTTCATTCAACTCATCAGCATCAACTGTGCTTGGCCTCAGCATCTCTAGCTCAGACCAGAGTGCTCGGAACCTTCCAAGATGCTTGGTGAACTACATATCTTCTTGTAGCAACCCATTGATTGCTCTCTTCACTTCAAACACCCGGCTCAAGTTTGAGATGTTTACATACACATTCTTCAAGGTATCCCATAGATCCTTTGCAGTTTCACAGTAGCTATAAGCTTCCATGATAGGAGTCTCAAGAGAGCCTTGAAGAAGTGTCATCACCATCATGTCTTCTTGCTGCCATTTCTCCACTTCACTTGTGGCGCCTGCAGCTTAACCTTCTTGAGTAATGAGCTTAGGAGCTTCACCAGATGTGATATGACCCCATAAGTCCTTACTTCCCACAGCAGTCTTCACCAAACGAGACCACAACAGATAGTTACTCCCCTTGAGAGTAACCGGAACCTTCATGCTAACACTATCCATCTACAACCAGCTTGACTTCAAAACCTTGGAAATGAGTGGATCTGTACCTTAGAACACGGATGAACCCAGAAACGAGAGGAAAGGTTGAGTCTTTGAAGGTAGGAACGTGAAAGACTCAAGCTTTGACAACAAACAAGCTTCAAACTTCAGTCTTCTACCCGGATCTTCAAAGAACAGCCTTGGATCTTCAAAAAGTTTCAACCTTGATCTTCTTCAACTCGATGAACACAAACCCAGATCTTGATGCACCTGGCTCTGATACCATGAGATTTTTGATATCTAAGAAGAAAAGTAACCAGAAAGAGATTAAGAACAGATTTAGAGAGGAAAGATTTGGTTTAGACTTCACAAGAAGAGAGATTATAAGAGACTATGAAGAACATGTTTGGAGACTCGAAAATATTAGAGAGAACTGTATGATTTATTCATCCTCAAGGGGTTTGCTTATATAGAGAGAGCTACAAGGGTTTTCAGAAAGTAAAGCAAATAAAGGTGTGGCTCAGATCAACCAGGGGCGCGCTTATTTGAAAAGGAGGCTTCCTGGCCAAGTAAATGGCATCAGCATCTTTGACAAGATGCTGATCCTTTCCAGCCTTGTGCCAGCCTGTCCACGTGGAGAGCTTCTTCCTTTCCAACGGTTGGATAAGTTTACCATGCCGCAGAATCACCTTGAGTCACTTTGGTTTCACCCGGAAGGTAAAAACTGGAAGAATGCTTTTGGTCGACCTTGTACGGCCTGTACGGCCTTGTACGGCCTTGTATGGCCTGTACGGACAAGGTCGACCCAAACAGTTCTTCTCTCTTCTTTCTAATCAACCCCAAGATAGATGCCTCAACTTAACACCTTGTACTACAAGTTACACCCATTTGCTTCATTCTTCTTCTGATTGTATTGTCATTCATCTCTTCATGCCTTCATGTCAATACTCCCCCTGAAGCTTGACCATGGGAACCAGTAAAGCTTGGAAACCATGAAGCATTCCCTCATTAAAACCTTAACTTGAAAAAAAACACTTGGGATAAAACCCAAGCTAAGGAAAAAGAGTAGAATACTTCATGGCAAGGGGACTAGTGGCGAGTGATATCTATGAGTCCAAGCTTAGGATGAATGAACTCACAAACCTTGCTGCTGGCTGCCTTGGTGAATATGTCAGCCAGTTGATCTTCACTTCTGGTGTAATAAGGAACTATCACTTGCTGCTCCACTGCTTGCCTCACCTTGTGACAATCAACCTCTATATGTTTGGTCCTCTCATGGAACACTGAGTTGGATGCAATGTGGATAGCTGCCTGGTTGTCACAATACATTGTCATGGGTGAGGTGATCTCTATACTCAGGTCCTTTAGCAATCCCTTGATCCATATAAGCTCACTTGTTAGTTTCCTCATGGATTTGTACTCTGCCTCAGCACTTGAGCATGATACCACCTTCTGCTTCTTGCTCTTCCATGTAACCAAATTTCCTCCAATGAAGGTGCAATAACCAGTTGTTTATTTCCTGTCAACTCTGTCTCCATCCCAATCAGCATCACAATATCCTACTACTTCAGTGCTTCCATTGAAAGCCATCCACACACCTTGGCCAGGAGCTTCTCTCAAGTATCTTAGGATCCTCTCTACCATATTCCAGTGATGAACTTTAGGGCCTTGCATATGCTGACTGACTTGGTTCACAGCAAAACAGATATCTGGGCGAGTGATGGTCAGATATATAAGCTTCCCAACCATTCTCCTGTACTTCTTGACATCTTCAAAATAAGTGTCTTCAAACTCCCCCTCTCGCAGTACCTTGTACCCTTCTTCCAATGGAGTTTTGGCCTGTCTTGCTCCAAGGTTTCCTGCCTCATTTAAAAGATCAAGTGTGTACTTCCTTTGGGATAAGAAAAGCCCCTCTTTAGAGCGGCATATTTCAATCCCTAGGAAGTACCTCAACTCTCCCAAATCCTTTATATCAAAAGCAGATTTAAGAAAAGATTTGGTTGAGAGTATACTTCCTTGTTGCTGCCAGTGATGATAATATCATCTACATAGACTAGGATGATAACAATTCCTTGTTGGATAGTGAGTATAAAGAGGGTGTGATCAGCTTCAGATTTTACAAAGCCTCTTCCATTGAGTGTTGTACTCAACTTGTGATACCAAGCCCTTGGTGACTGCTTCAAGCCATAGATTGCCTTCTTTAACCTCAGAACATTTCCTGGTGCCACAAGGTTCTCTAGGCCAGGAGGTGGTCGCATGTATACTTCATCTTCCAGCTCTCCTTGTAGGAAGGCATTCTTCACATCCATTTGCCATAGATCCCATCCCAAGTTGACAGCAAGTGAAATAACAATCCTTATTGTATGCAGCTTGGCCACTGGTGCAAATGTATCATTATAGTTTTCTCCATATGTTTGAGTGAATCCCTTTGCTACCAGCCTTGTCTTCTTTCTTTCTGGTTTTCCATTGGCTAGATACTTGATGGTAAAGATCCATCTACTCGTCCCTGCCTTCTTGCCTTTAGGAAGCTCAGCTTCATACCATGTATCATTTGCTATCATAGCATCAGTCTCTTTTCCAACTGATTCTCTCCACTCCTCATGTTCCATGGCCTCCTGATATGATCTTGGTATCCATTCCTGGTCCAATTCACTGAGGAAGGCTTGATGATCTTCTGGATACTGAGCAAGAGAACATACTGCACTGATTGGTGTTGAAATAAAGAAGGGAATGTCCACGAGAAGAAGCTGGCTCATGATCCAAGTATGGATGAAGAGAAATAAAGAAGACAACAAGAAGAAGTGATTTGGATACTTCAAGTTGAGACTGGTTCGTAAAGACTTGTGAACCAAGTTATTGTTAAATTGACAAGGAAAAATCATGGCTTAGTGTGATCAAGATGACCTGCACAAAGAAAATCAAGAGAAGAATATTGAAATGAAATAAAGAGATAAGAAGAAGAGAAGAGTCCAATTACTTGAGAGAAAGAAGGCTGTCTGTACAGACTTGGATCACAAGCAATCTCCTATGACCTAACTTGCCTTGAGTGGCAAGGTACTGATGGGAACACGAGCTGAGGGTCTCCAGAAGCTAAGGAAACCGTTGGTAGAGGGTTTGAACAGATTCAAATTCAAATATGGAATAAAGTCACAGGTTAAGCTTAAGGAGAGAGAGTTGTTGCTGGCCTATCACTTTCACTCATAAGACCTGGTGACTATCTCTCTCATGTCCCTTTCTCCTCAGCTGGACGAGCCTCCCCTTGTCCTTACCCTCTTGGACACTTCTACTTCCCAGAAAAGCATTTGTTTATGTTTGTCTGGATTTAGATTAATTTATTATGTGCATACTGCCTATTTAAAGGCCTCTCATGTAATTGATTTGTTTAAGGGAGAGTGAAGAGTTCTCTCTTCATATTCTTGGTTAATTTCTCTCTCTCTCTCTCTCTCTCTCTCTATCTCTCTAATACACACGAAATTCTCCTCCTCTCTACTCTCTGGTTACCTAAGCTACTGATAATCTCTTATTCTCTCAGATTCTGTTCATAGTCTTCACTTATATTTCATCTCTTGCATTCACTCTTCATCACTTACTCTTTCCTTCTCTCTGGTTCAAACAGAACCAGGAGCCTCTTGTCAGTTTACTTTACTTATTCATCTTCTTTTCTCACATGGTATCAGAGCTTTCAAGCTCCTGAAATCTTCATAGCTTCCGCAAATCATTATCTTCTCAAAACTGTCTCCAAAACAGTTTCTGCTACATCTCTTTATCCACTGGTCCAAAGGTCTTCGAAGAGGGAAGAATCTCTCCAGAACTCAAGATAGGACAGTATTCAAGTCTCTGGAACTCAAGAAAGCTTCAGCTTATTCTCGCAAGTTTCATCAAATGTTCAGTTTCAAGTTCTGTTTCTTGCAAAACCAGCTGGTACATTCTATTGTCCACTGGTCCAAACTCTCTAAGATGGAGAGCTCAAAGGAAATGGCGAATTCAGTAGCTTCAAGGAGTCCAAAGAAGAAGCCAAACCACCACATCTGGTAAAAAATGCTGAAGATAATCCATGGAAGAAACCATTCTTGGAGAGAGGTCACTAAAGAAGCGTTAAAGCCAAGCCCGTTCTAATCATTCTCTGGCCAGCCATGCTGAAGCTCTGTTTCTGACCAACAAAACCCACGACCAGCAAGAGGACAGGAGGGGTTTGAAGTGTCTCCTTGACCAGAAGGAGAGAATCAAGAAGAGGAGGTGTTGGACAGTTAATCCACACCACAAGCCCTTCAAATTCAAGTGATTCACAGCCATGGAGGTTCAAGGAACTAGCTCAGGTTCCTTGGTTGTAAGTTAACCTCCTTAACTCTAATAAGAGCTTGCTTAATTGTCTTAAATTGTTTCTGGTTGTGTTGAGTGTGTTGTTAGTATCTTAGGGACAGTTCAATGTTACTAGAGTTGTTGAACCTAGTTTCTGTCCCATGATACTTAAACATTGTGTATGCATTGTTCTAGGAGTAAGTAAGTTTGCTAGCATGATCATATAGCATATGGTTCAATCCATTTCATTGTTATCTTGTGCTAATGGTCTGGTTAGTCCATCATAGTGGACTGGTATGCATTTAGAAGTTGGTCTAAGCTACTGGTCCCTATGGTTTTGATGAAACCAGTAACCATCACCTTGTGTGATGTGCATTTAGTTGCTTGTTATCTCATGCTGTCTTGAATTTAATCTTGTGCATTCATATAGCTATTGCTTAAAATTGTTGCTTGATGCCTGTGTACTATTCTAGGAGATTTCTAGCATTGTTTTGTCTTGTTCTTGTCTAGCTGTTTTTTTGTGTGATGTATGGTCTAGGCAAGTTTCTTTGAGCCTGTTGTGTGTCTTGTTGCATTGCTAGAGGCCTAGGAGAGTTTCCTGGTGATATGTTGCATTCATAGTTTTGTAGCTTGATAAGATGAGTTGTCTAGTCCGTGCTACCGTCATAAATTGTGATTGCATTCTGCTACTGTCATATGTGTGATAAAATGATCCTAGATGCCTTGTAACTGATGAGTTATCATACCTGAGCATTTAGTGAATTGGTTGCATGGATTTGAACTAAATGAGTTGTTTAGATTCTGTCCATTGCATTTTCTTAAAGCATTGGGATAGGATTGGTGAGTTACCAAGGTCTGATCCTAGTGTGTGTGGTCTGATTCTTGCTGGAGTTTGAGTGATGTTTCAGGTACACAAGTGTTGTCTCTGTCCATCATCAAATCAAGACAAAAAAAGAAGACTTTTCCCATGAGTTCCGAGCCTACAGAGTCTGTATATTCCTGACCATGGAAAGATCACTTGTGTGTAGAGAACCGGTTGAATTAAGCGCAGCCTGTTTGAGTGTTGAGCTCCTGGTTCAAAAGACTTACAAGAGGCAGTGGAGAGGAGATTATGGGAAAAACCGGTTAACTCAAGCGCAGCTGTAGGGGTGATGCGCTCCTGGTTTCAAAACTCAATGTTGCTAACTTCCAAGCTTGGTCCTTTACTTATTCTCTCTGGATGAAGCTTGAGGAGGGGTAATGATGAGCATTCCTGAAGGTTCAAGTCTTCCATTTCCTCACCTCAGATCAGAAGTGACAAGTGGTGAACTTAACCCTTGCAAGTCTTCTCATCAGCCGGATCAAAGAAACATAAGCAAGGACAGCAGAAACTTGGTGTTAGAACAGATGGCCATTAGAGACTACTTGGTGATGTGCCCCTAGGATGGTCTTTGGTTGATGGGAATGGATAAATCCTTGCAAGAACGAATCAGAGACTCAAGTTCTACAAGGTTGTGGATCGATTGGTGACACAAGAGGGATGATAAGATCTCTTGATACTCCTAGATGATGAACTCGGAAATGACACACCAAGCTAACACCCTTAGGTTCCTGGATACTACACACCTGAAGAAACTCGACAACTATTCTAGAGAGAGAGCCGTCAAGAGAGAAAGATAACTCGTTGATTAAAAGATGCTTGAGTACAATAGGGTTTAGAGACCCGTTTAAATAAGGAGAAACCAAAGAACATGCTCTCTAGGGTTTCGGAAATAAGCAAAAAGGAAACTATAGTTTAACTTTAACATAAGCTTTAAAATGACATAAAATGTAAACTTCTTTAGCCTTGGACCGATAAAAGGGCCTAAGTGATGTGAAGACAAGTTGTGGCCTCGTTAAAAACCTTCCTCCGGAAAACCTCGTGGGACAAAACTAAAAGCAATGAAAAGAGCACGCACCCCATGTCTTGCCTAGGCACTAACTCAGCTTGATGTAGAGATGGCTTGAATTGTGATCAAGACATCTCGGATCAGACCTTGTTGATGTGGGCACAGAAAGAGCCTTGATAGGATGGTTGATGGAAGACAAGCAAATGGTCGTATAACCAACTTACCGATCTTTATGGATGGACTATGGAAGGAAGTGGAGGATGGATTCGCCTTGCTTGGTCGTATAACCAACTCAAGAGAACAGTGGATGGAGGTGGATGATGATGGAGTGAAGGACGCCACAAACTTCAATGGACTGAAGCTTGATAAGTCAGTTGCTTGGCTGCTGCTTCTCACACACAATCAAGACTTGATTAGGGTTTCTTTGCAAAGGCAAAAGAAAACAAATACTTCACTTCATAAATCGTGGGTGTGCTTTACAATGTAGGACTAGAGAGAGCTTATATAATGCTCAGAGACTGGATTCCTAACGTTCTAAAACAAAAAGAAAGGAAACAAATCTAAAACAAAGCAAGAAATCAAAATATGGCCATTGGAGCCTTTAATGGGATTCTTTGGCTCCAAGTGAGGGAATTGTATCTTCTTGAATCTGGACGGTTTAAGTGGATAAGAGAGCTTTCTTGGGACCTTCTGGATGGCTTGGAATGTCTTTATGTCGTGCACAAGCTCAAGGAAAAAGAGCTGTTGGAGTTTTAATTGCCAAGACTCCAAATAAGGCAAGTAGAGGTTAATGAGGATCCTCCTGATCCTATGATCTCTGGTGCATGGTAATATTATGGAATGGACTTCTGATTGGTTGGAATAGTCTTCTGGAAGTCTTGGTTTGATCAGAAAATCTTCTGGTCGGAATTGAGTGGCTGGTAGATGATCAAACCGAAAGATTGTCCAATCTTTCCATAAACTGCTCGGTTTGGCCGGTATTGGGAAAATGAGCATAACTCCTAATTTCCGTGACCAAATATCGTGATCTTGGGCTTCCTGGAAAGCTGCGAAATCCATCTTGAATCCTATGATGGGTTTTGGGTCAGGTCGCTTCTTCATTGGGCTTGGATCCTCTTCCAAAGTTGAGTACTCGCGGATGAATGGGCTGGGGAACCTCCATTTTGTAAAATCCATAACTCCTGGGCCAGTGAATATTTCGGTCCGCATGAAAATGGGATGGACTCATTCTTGAGTGTAGAAACCATTAAAATTGGCCTCGTGATTAAAATTCTTCTGGTTTGCAAGATATGACGTTTTGAGTGCACCTATGTCATTGTTGGCTTCTTTAACTTGCTTCGGTTTCATGTTCTCTAGTGACTTTCTCTTGATTTCTTCCTCCAGGTTTGATTCTGATTTGATTTCCTCATCACTTGTCCAAGACTTTCTTGTTGTGGATGTCAAGTGAGTAATCCAACAACATTCTCTTTAAGCTTCTTGACTCTGGAACGAGTCATGGGACCTTCAGGAATGGCTAGAGCATCATCACCAGGTTTCTGGTGCAATGTGGCTTCATGTGGTTCATCTAGACTCTCCTTGTTCTCTTTAGTGATCCGGTCCATGATCACATCATCCCCTCCCTCTTGAAAAGGATTTGTCCTCAAAACAGGTTCATCTACAGCAAAAGGAGCCAAGTCAGTGACATTGAAGCTATTTGATACATCATACTTACCTTGGAGATCAAGTTTGTAGGCATTGTCATTGATCTTGTCGATGATCTCGAAGGGTCCATCAACCCTTGGCATCAGCTTGGACTTCCTCTCGTTGGGGAACCTATCCTTCCTCAGGTGCAACCAAAATTGGTCACCTACTTCAAAGGTTCTCACATGTCTCCCCTTGTTGGCTTGCTTCTCATAAAGCTTGGTTTTCTGCTCAATGTTTTGTCTAGCCTTCTCATGGATCCACTGGACCATCTCTGCTTTCTTCATGCCATCTAGACTGATCCTTTCACACTCAGGTAAAGGAATTAGATCCAAAGGAGAGGTGGGATTGAACCCATAAACAATCTCAAAAGGTGAATACTTAGAAGAAGAATGCATAGCATGATTGTATGCAAATTCACAGTGTGGTAAGTATTCTTCCCAAGTTCTTAAGTTCTTTCTAATGAATGCATGCAGGAGTGTTCCTAAGGTTCTATTAACTACTTCAGTTTGTCCATCAGTTTGTGGATGACATGTAGTAGAAAACAACAGTTTAGTGCCCAGCTTAGACCAAAGTGTCTTCCAGAAGAAACTTAGTGTCTCTATCAGAAACTATAGTTCTAGGCATGCCATGCAAACGAACAACTTCTTTAAAGAACAGGTTAGCAACGTGCAATGCATCATCAGTTTTATGACATGCTATGAAATGTGCCATCTTAGAGAACCTATCAACAACAACAAAGATTGAATCCTTGCCTGTTCTAGTCCTAGGTAATCCAACAATAAAGTCCATGGAAATGTCATTCCAGGGATGGTGTGGAATGGATAAAGGAGTATACAAACCCTGGGATTGGACTTGGGACTTGGCATGCTTGCAAGTAGCACACCTCCCACAGATTCTCTCCACATCTCTCTTCATATGCGGCCAATAGAAGTGATCCTGCAAAACCTTTAAGGTCTTGGCAATCCCAAAGTGTCCCATTAGACTGCCCCCATGGGATTCCCTGACAAAAAGATCTCTCAAAGAGCAGTTAGGCACACACAATCTTTTGTCATAAAACAAGAAGCCTTCTTGTCTAAAGTAATGCCCTGCAGCAAACTTCTCACAAGATGCATAAGCTTCCTTGAAATCAAGGTCAGTATCATACATATCTTTAATCTGTTCAAACCCAAGTAACTTAGCATCTAAAGTGGTCAAGAGAACATACCTCCGAGATAGTGCATCAGCAACTATGTTCTCCTTACCTTGTTTATACTTGATCAGGTATGGCAAGGTCTCAATGAACTCAACCCACCTTGCGTGTCTCTTGCGAAGCTTACTCTGCCCTTTTAGATACTTTAGGGACTCGTGATTAGTGTGTATGACAAACTCCTTGGCACAAGTAATGTTGCCACGCTTGTAATGCCCTCACCAAGGCATAGAGTTCTGTGTCATAGGTTGCATAGTTGAGAGTGGCTCCTCCAAGCTTCTCACTGAAGTAGGCTATAGGTTTCCTATCCTGCATCAATACAGCACCAATTCCAATTCCCGAGGCATCACATTCTATTTCAAAAGTTTTAGTAAAGTCAGGAAGCATAAGAAGAGGTGATTGAGTAAGCTTCTCTTTTATGCTCTGGAAAGCCTTCTCTTGTGCTTCTCCCCATTTGAATCCGACATCCTTCTTTATCACTTCAGTCAAGGGAACTGCAATGGTGCTAAAGTCTCTCACAAATCGCCTATAGAACCCAGCAAGCCCATGGAAACTCCTCACTTCTCCCACTGTGGTTGGACTCGGCCAGTCTTTGATGGCTTTGATCTTCTCCTCATCGACCTTAACTCCATCTGCACTCACAACAAAGCCTAGGAAAACCAAGTTATCCGTGCAAAAGGTGCACTTCTTCAAGTTGGCATAAAGCTTTTCATTCCTTAAAACATTCAGGACAGCCCTAAGATGTTCTAGATGTTCTTCTAAGTTCTTGCTATATTCTAAGATGTCATCAAAGTACACTACAACAGAAATGCCTATGAATGATCTAAGAACATGATTCATTAACCTCATGAATATACTAGGTGCATTGGTTAATCCAAATGGCATAACTAACCACTCATATAATCCATGTTTAGTTTTGAATGCAGTTTTCCATTCATCTCCTTCTTTCATCCTAATCTGATGATAACCACTTTTTAAATCTATCTTAGAAAAGATGCAAGAACCATGCAATTCATCAAGCATATCATCAAGTCTAGGGATAGGATGGCGATACTTCACTGTGATGTTTTTGATTGATCTACAATCAACACACATACACCATGTACCATACTTCTTGGGCACTAGGAGCACTGGTACAGCACATGGGCTCAAACTCTCTCTGATATAGCCCTTCTTCATGAGTTCCTCTACTTGTCTTTGCAACTCCTTGGTCTCAACCGGGTTGGTTCTGTATGCTGGACGGTTTGGAAGTGTAGATCCTGGAACAAAGTCTATCTGGTGTTCAATCCCTCTGAAAGGTGGTAAACCAATGGAATTGTGATGTGATCATGGACCGGATCACTAAGGAGAACAAGGAGATTCTAGATGAGCCACATGAAGCCACATTGCACCAGCAGCCTGTTGATGATGCTCTAGCCATTCCTGAAGGTCCCATGACTCGTTCCAGAGTCAAGAAGCTTAAAGAGAATGTTGTTGGATTACTCACTTGACATCCACAACAAGAAAGTCTTGGACAAGTGATGAGGAAATCAAATCAGAATCAAACCTGGAGGAAGAAATCAAGAGAAAGTCACTAGAGAACATGAAACCGAAGCAAGTTAAAGAAGCCAACAATGACATAGGTGCACTCAAAACGTCATATCTTGCAAACCAGAAGAATTTTAATCACGAGGCCAATTTTAATGGTTTCTACACTCAAGAATGAGTCCATCCCATTTTCATGCGGACCGAAATATTCACTGGCCCAGGAGTTATGGATTTTACAAAATGGAGGTTCCCCAGCCCATTCATCCGCGAGTACTCAACTTTGGAAGAGGATCCAAGCCCAATGAAGAAGCGACCTGACCCAAAACCCATCATAGGATTCAAGATGGATTTCGCAGCTTTCCAGGAAGCCCAAGATCACGATATTTGGTCACGGAAATTAGGAGTTATGCTCATTTTCCCAATACCGGCCAAACCGAGCAGTTTATGGAAAGATTGGACAATCTTTCGGTTTGATCATCTACCAGCCACTCAATTCCGACCAGAAGATTTTCTGATCAAACCAAGACTTCCAGAAGACTATTCCAACCAATCAGAAGTCCATTCCATAATATTACCATGCACCAGAGATCATAGGATCAGGAGGATCCTCATTAACCTCTACTTGCCTTATTTGGAGTCTTGGCAATTAAAACTCCAACAGCTCTTTTTCCTTGAGCTTGTGCACGACATAAAGACATTCCAAGCCATCCAGAAGGTCCCAAGAAAGCTCTCTTATCCACTTAAACCGTCCAGATTCAAGAAGATACAATTCCCTCACTTGGAGCCAAAGAATCCCATTAAAGGCTCCAACGGCCATATTTTGATTTCTTGCTTTGTTTTAGATTTGTTTCCTTTCTTTTTGTTTTAGAACGTTAGGAATCCAGTCTCTGAGCATTATATAAGCTCTCTCTAGTCCTACATTGTAAAGCACACCCACGATTTATGAAGTGAAGTATTTGTTTTCTTTTGCCTTTGCAAAGAAACCCTAATCAAGTCTTGATTGTGTGTGAGAAGCAGCAGCCAAGCAACTGACTTATCAAGCTTCAGTCCATTGAAGTTTGTGGCGTCCTTCACTCCATCATCATCCACCTCCATCCACTGTTCTCTTGAGTTGGTTATACGACCAAGCAAGGCGAATCCATCCTCCACTTCCTTCCATAGTCCATCCATAAAGATCGGTAAGTTGGTTATACGACCATTTGCTTGTCTTCCATCAACCATCCTATCAAGGCTCTTTCTGTGCCCACATCATCTGGTATCAGAGCTTAATATCCTGACTCAGGTGAAATCTATCCTTGCTTCATATTTAGTTTTGCATTTGTTTTCCATTCATAAATCGAAAAAGCCATAAAAACCGTCTTTTTGTTTCAAGTTTTGTTTCTGAATTTTTTTGTGTTCTTGCTGTTCATCCTTGTTAAAGCCACGAAAAATAAAAATAAAAGAGTTGTTTGATTCAGTTTGCATTGTCTTTAGTTTCGAAATTTAGTTTGTTTCCATTTTATTTTGTTTCCATAATCAAAAACTGCCAAAAAAAAAATCTGTGTTTAAGTTGTTTCCATTTTCTTTGCATTGCATATCAAGTCTTAAATAAATAAAAAAGAGAATCATTCTATTTATTGTTTTATGTCATATCCCCATTTCGTGCCTGCATCAGAAAAGAAAAATAAAAAAATTTTAATCTTAGTTTTCATCTGCATACTGTTAGTTTAATTTTTTGCATTTGCATCTTAAAGAAAAATCAAAAAAAATATCAGTGTTAGTTTTGCATGCCATAATTCCTTCCCATTGTGTTCATTAGCATACCTTATCGTGTTCATTCGAGTTTGCATCTAGGAAACCAAAGAAAAAAATTTGCATCTTAGTTTATATCATTTCTGTCCATTTGTTGCATTTTCTCGGTTTAGTATAAGGTTTCATTGTTGCATTTGTTTTGTTTTTATTTCGACCAAAACTTCCCATTCCACACTTGATCTTTAAAGGTAAATTTCAGGAAATCTAATGGGAAAAGAAGCACAGCATCAGATCATCATGAACCAGCTTATGAAAGCCATGCAGACCATGGGTGATCAGATGACCAAGCTGGAACAGTCTGGTCGTGCACGACCAGAAGGAAGACAGGGACTTGGAAATACACCAAGAGCTGGATATGTGGAACCAAAGCCACCAGACCCTTCACTAATCATCCCACATCAAACTTCTAAAACTCAAAGCCATATAGTTCATACTTATTCTGATTATGGATATGCTAAGAAAACTAAACTTTATACATTTTCAGGAAGAAGAAACTACCTAGAATGGGAGAGAAACCTAGATGAGTGGTTCTACTACAACAACATCCTGAAGAAAGATAGGTTAGCTTATGCTATTGACCAGCTCAGAGATGTTGCTTTCAAATGGTGGATACAAGAACAAGATGAAAGATGGGTTTACAAGGAACCAGCTATCACCACTTGGAGAGATCTTAAGGGAAGCATGAGAGACGAATTTTCACCAGATTTTACCAATTCTCAAATCAGGGAACAATACCCCAGAAGGTATCCAACTCGTGGTTCCCAAGAGGCAAGAAGAGTAGTACCACCAGAAGGTCAAAGAGACATGCTTACACAAGTAAACTCTCAGCCAAAACAGAGGCAAAAATCTACCTATTGTCCAATCCAAAAGGATGGCGTGATAATGACCATGGATAAGAAGAAATTTCTCAGCCAAAGCACATTGTGCAAACTAGATAGAAAACCAGAACTAGCAAGTGTTCAAGCAAAGGCTAAGGTAAGTCCTACAATTGATCAATTGGTTTATAATTCATCTATCACTGGTATGATGCACTTGTCTTTGTCAAAAGGTTTTGTAACAGGACTTAAGGATTCCATGGATGAATAGACAACAGGCGCAATCCATGTGAAGGAGCAGATGAGAGTTCAAGACACAAAGCAGTCCATGTTGCTTAAAGAAGCAAAACCAGTCCTACAAGTATCGAACCACGGTAAGTTTCCAACACCACCTTTAGATGTTAGTACTGACGTGTGTGATCTTGATATAGGGAGCATGAATGAAAGCTATATGCTTACTGAAGTTCCAAGGAAGGAACCAGGCCAGAAGCTCAGCAATAATCCACCTCACAAGTGGAAACCAAAATTTGAACATTGTCATGTTCAAGTGCCAAGTCTTAAGGTATGTTTCACATTAGACCAGAATTTTATTATTAACTCCATGACAAGATTAATGCACTTGTCTTGTCCAAGAGTATGTGGAATAGTTTCAGGAACCAGGGAGTACACTGCCCCAATGAAAGAGGCGCCAATTATGGTGTTAATTGGTGCTAGGCAAGTACAAAGAATTGCAGACTCAAGGCAACTCAAGGCCAGCCTAAGCAAGGTAAATGTCTCTAATTTTAAAACGTCCATATCACTTTATAAAGCAGACATCATGCACTTGTCTTTGCCAGAAAGTTTTGATCCAGGTATAAGACAAGAAGAAGGACAACCAAACCGATATCACGAGTTGCAAAGAAGGCAGCCAACAAAAACAAGTTGTCCAAAGAAGAAAATCATTCTTCAACTTGTGGAAGCTATCCAAGTAAGTCTGGAACTTTCAAATTATGTTTATCAGTTTCCAAACACAGATATAATGCACTTTTGTTTTGGCCAGAATGTTAAGATCAATGCAGGTTGCAAAGAAGAAAGCTTCAAAGAGATCCTACCGGATCATCTTTTGTTGCTTGGAGAATCAACTCCAAGAAAGACCAGAAACGTGGCCATCAAAACCTTGAAGGAACATCCAGTCAAGATGAGCGTCATTAGCCATAACCATAGCAGAGGCGTGATCCTTTCACACATTTTCAAAGAAGAGCCACCAGATGCACCATGCATCACCAAACAGAAATTTTATCAAGGTAAGGTTCTAGACTCTCAAAGAAGAATGAAACCTAACTTGCTCTATCTTGGTGCAGATTGTATAGTTTCGAGGTCGAAACTCCTTAAAGGGGGAGGGTATGATGAGGAAATAAAATCAGAATCAAACCTGGAGGAAGAAATCAAGAGAAAGTCACTAGAGAACATGAAACCGAAGCAAGTTAAAGAAGCCAACAATGACATAGGTGCACTCAAAACGTCATATCTTGCAAACCAGAAGAATTTTAATCACGAGGCCAATTTTAATGGTTTCTACACTCAAGAATGAGTCCATCCCATTTTCATGCGGACCGAAATATTCACTGGCCCAGGAGTTATGGATTTTACAAAATGGAGGTTCCCCAGCCCATTCATCCGCGAGTACTCAACTTTGGAAGAGGATCCAAGCCCAATGAAGAAGCGACCTGACCCAAAACCCATCATAGGATTCAAGATGGATTTCTCAGCTTTCCAGGAAGCCCAAGATCACGATATTTGGTCACGGAAATTAGGAGTTATGCTCATTTTCCCAATACCGGCCAAACCGAGCAGTTTATGGAAAGATTGGACAATCTTTCGGTTTGATCATCTACCAGCCACTCAATTCCGACCAGAAGATTTTCTGATCAAACCAAGACTTCCAGAAGACTATTCCAACCAATCAGAAGTCCATTCCATAATATTACCATGCACCAGAGATCATAGGATCAGGAGGATCCTCATTAACCTCTACTTGCCTTATTTGGAGTCTTGGCAATTAAAACTCCAACAGCTCTTTTTCCTTGAGCTTGTGCACGACATAAAGACATTCCAAGCCATCCAGAAGGTCCCAAGAAAGCTCTCTTATCCACTTAAACCGTCCAGATTCAAGAAGATACAATTCCCTCACTTGGAGCCAAAGAATCCCATTAAAGGCTCCAATGGCCATATTTTGATTTCTTGCTTTGTTTTAGATTTGTTTCCTTTCTTTTTGTTTTAGAACGTTAGGAATCCAGTCTCTGAGCATTATATAAGCTCTCTCTAGTCCTACATTGTAAAGCACACCCACGATTTATGAAGTAAAGTATTTGTTTTCTTTTGCCTTTGCAAAGAAACCCTAATCAAGTCTTGATTGTGTGTGAGAAGCAGCAGCCAAGCAACTGACTTATCAAGCTTCAGTCCATTGAAGTTTGTGGCGTCCTTCACTCCATCATCATCCACCTCCATCCACTGTTCTCTTGAGTTGGTTATACGACCAAGCAAGGCGAATCCATCCTCCACTTCCTTCCATAGTCCATCCATAAAGATCGGTAAGTTGGTTATACGACCATTTGCTTGTCTTCCATCAACCATCCTATCAAGGCTCTTTCTGTGCCCACATCAACAAGGTCTGATCCGAGATGTCTTGATCACAATTCAAGCCATCTCTACATCAAGCTGAGTTAGTGCCTAGGCAAGACATGGGGTGCGTGCTCTTTTCATTGCTTTTAGTTTTGTCCCACGAGGTTTTCCGGAGGAAGGTTTTTAACGAGGCCACAACTTGTCTTCACATCACTTAGGCCCTTTTATCGGTCCAAGGCTAAAGAAGTTTACATTTTATGTCATTTTAAAGCTTATGTTAAAGTTAAACTATAGTTTCCTTTTTGCTTATTTCCGAAACCCTAGAGAGCATGTTCTTGGTTTCTCTTTATTTAAATGGGTCTCTAAACCCTATTGTACTCATCCATCCTTTAATCAACGAGTATTCTTTCTCCTTGACGGCTCTCTCTCTAGAATAGTTGTCGAGTTTTTTCTGGTGTGTAGTATCCAGGAACCTAAGGGTGTTAGCTTGGTATGTCATATCCGAGTTCATCATCTAGGAGTATCAAGAGATCTTATCATCCCTCTTGTGTCACCAATCGATCCACAACCTTGAAGGACTTGAGTCTCTGATTCGTTCTTGGAAGGATCTATCCATCCCATCAACCAAAGAGCATCCTAGGGGCGCATCAAGTGGTATCAGAGCACCTTTGGTTGGGAAGTCTCGTTTTCTCTCTTGTTCTTTTTTGTTTCATCCGTGATTCATCTCTATCATCTTGAATAAGCAGTAGAACTAATCTGTTTAGGGCTGCTCAAGTTTCATAAGAGATTAGACAAGGTTCTTAAACTTTTCCTTTTTACTTTGCGGAAGCCCTAGAGAGAGAAACCCTAGCTGCATAAGTCTTTGCCTTTTTAGATCACTTTGTTTCATCTGTTTAACTTGATAATCACCTTGAACACGAGTAGATTAAGGTTGTTTAGGGTGCTAGAAAAGCTTAGAAAAGTTTAGACAAGATTTGAAGAATTTCCTTTTTACTAGAAATCGGCAACCCTAATCTCCTTTTTGCTTGTAGCGATTATCCTTTTTTCTTTTGTCTTACAGAAGAAGCTTTAGTTTGTTTTATCCTTTTTCCTTTTTGCTTGTCTTGTTGCCTAGAAACCTTTTACTGGTTAATTTGTTTACCTTTGCGCAGGAAGCATGGGATCCGAGTCTGAAGAAGAAGCTGCACTCGTCAGGAAGAACAAGCTTCTCATGGAGGCTATGTCAGCTCAACTCAATCAGAACATGGTAGCAACCATGACCGAGATGATGAGGACTAACATCAATGACATTCGGAGAGAGCTCAGAGAAGACATAAGGAGAGCTACTAGTCAATTGCCAAACCGAGAGACTAGGAGAGAAGAGAGACCTCATGCAACTCGCCAAGAGCATGCTGGTTATGAGGAGACTGACAATGAGTATGAACACCTCAGTTCACCCTCAAGGCAAAGCCAAAGAAGACATAGGCGTGTCCAAGAAAGAAGGATGAACCAAGGAGATGAGCTTGCTGGTTTGAAGATAAAGATACCCCCATTCCATGGCAAAGCTGATCCGGATGCCTACCTTGAGTGGGAGAAGAAGATTGAGCTAGTCTTTCAGTGTAAGCAGTACACAAACCACAAGAAGATTCAGATTGCTGCTACTGAATTCTATGACTATGCTCTAAGTTGGTGGGATCAGTATATCACAACTCGTAGAAGGAATGGAGAGGAACCAGTAGAGACTTGGACAGAGATGAAGTCTATCATGCGCAAGAGGTTTGTTCCAAGTCATTACCACAGAGACTTGCACCACCGGCTTAGAAAGCTTACTCAAGGTTCAATATCAGTGGAGGAGTATAACCAGGAGATGTAGTTGCTCATGCTAAGAGCTAGCATATCAGAAGATAGAGAAGCAACCATGTCAAGGTTCCTATGTGGTTTAAACCGAGAGATACAAGACAATGTTGAGATGCAACATTATGTGGAGCTTGAAGAGATGCTACACAAGGCTATTCTTGTGGAGCAACAGCTCAAGAGGAAGGGACATTCACGCAACCACTATGGCTCTAACCGGTTACACAACACCAAGGAAGAGAAGTCACCTTACCCTAAGGAGTCTAAACCGTTCCAGAAGGATCACAAGTCCTATCCAAGAGAAGAAACCAAACCAAGCAGTGCTCTTGACAAGGCCAAAGGCAAGGTTGAAGCTTCTAGTTCCAGAGCTCGTGATGTCAAGTGCTTCAAGTGCCAAGGAAGAGGTCATTATGCCAATGAATGTACCAACAAGAGGATCATGATCTTGCTGGAAGATGGAGAGTATGCCTCAGAAGATGACAACACCGAGTCTGACCAAGAAGACACTGAAGAAGAACATGAAGAAGGACCAGTCCAGGGGAAGCTTTTAGTAGCAAGAAGGCTTCTAAGCTTGAAAAACAAGGCTGAGGAGCTAGAGCAGCGTGAAAACGTCTTCTACACCCGGTGCTTGGTCCAAGGAAAAGTGTGCAGCCTCATTGTTGATGGAGGTAGTTGTGTGAATGCTGCGAGTGAAACCATGGTCAAGAAGTTGGGATTGAAGGTTCAGAAGCATCCCAAACCTTACCGGCTACAATGGCTGAATGAAGAAGGCACCATGAAGGTTTCAAGTCAAGTCCTTATTCCCTTAGCCATTGGGAGATATGAAGATGAAGTCTTGTGTGATGTGTTGCCTATGGAAGCTGGTCACATACTTCTTGGAAGACCTTGGCAATCTGATCGCCGAGTTATCCATGATGGCTTCACCAACAAGCACTCCTTTGAGTTCAAGGGACGCAAGACCACTCTGGTTCCCTTGACACCTAAGGAAGTTCAACAAGATCAGGTTCAACTCCAAAAGAAGAAGGAGATTGATCTAAAACCGGCTGGAACTAAGCAGCCAAACTTCTATGCTAACATGGGTGATATCAAAAGAACTCTCTACTCTAAACAATCTGCTATCTTACTTGTGTTTAAAGAAACTCTTTTGAACTTAACAGGTTCTACATCGGTGTATCCGAGTGAGATGGTTTCTCTTTTGCAGGAGTTTCAAGATGAATTTCCAGAGGACAATCCCATTGGTTTACCACCTTTGAGAGGGATTGAGCACCAGATAGACTTTGTTCCAGGATCTACACTTCCAAACCGTCTAGCATACAGAACCAACCCGGTTGAGACCAAGGAGTTGCAAAGACAAGTAGAGGAACTCATGAAGAAGGGCTATATCAGAGAGAGTTTGAGCCCATGTGCTGTACCAGTGCTCCTAGTGCCCAAGAAGTATGGTACATGGTGTATGTGTGTTGATTGTAGATCAATCAAAAACATCACAGTGAAGTATCGCCATCCTATCCCTAGACTTGATGATATGCTTGATGAATTACATGGTTCTTGCATCTTTTCTAAGATATATTTAAAAAGTGGTTATCATCAGATTAGGATGAAAGAAGGAGATGAATGGAAAACTGCATTCAAAACTAAACATGGATTATATGAGTGGTTAGTTAAGCCATTTGGATTAACCAATGCACCTAGTACATTCATGAGGTTAATGAATCATGTTCTTAGGTCATTCATAGGCATTTCGATTGTAGTATACTTTGATGACATCTTAGTATATAGCAAGAACTTAGAAGAACATCTAGAACATCTTAGGGCTATCCTGAATGTTTTAAGAAACGAAAAGCTTTATGCCAACTTGAAGAAGTGCACCTTTTGCACGAATAACTTGGTTTTCCTAGGCTTTGTTGTGACTGGAGATGGAGTTAAGGTCGATGAGGAGAAGATCAAAGCCATCAAGGACTGGCCAAGTCGAACCACAGTGGGAGATGTGAGGAGTTTCCATGGGCTTGCTGGGTTCTATAGGCGATTTGTGAGAGACTTTAGCACCATTGCAGCTCCTTTGACTGAAGTGATAAAGAAGGATGTTGGGTTCAAGTGGGGAGAAGCACAAGAGAAGGCTTTCCAGAGCCTAAAAGAGAAGCTTACTCAATCACCTCTTCTTATGCTTCCTGACTTACTAAAACGTTTGAAATAGAATGTGATGCCTCAGGAATTGGAATTGGTGCTGTATTGATGCAGGTTAGGAAGCCTATAGCCTACTTCAGTGAGAAGCTTGGAGTAGCCACTCTCAACTATGCAACCTATGACAAAGAGCTCTATGCCTTGGTGAGGGCATTACAAACGTGGCAACATTACTTGTGGCCCAAGGAGTTTGTCATACACACTGATCATGAGTCCCTAAAGTATCTAAAAGGGAAGAGTAAGCTTAGCAAGAGACACGCAAGGTGGGTTGAGTTCATTGAGACCTTCCCATACGTGATCAAGTATAAACAAGGTAAGGAGAACATAGTTGCTGATGCACTATCTCAGAGGTATGTTCTCTTGACCACTCTAGATGCTAAGTTGCTTGGATTTGAGCAGATTAAAGATATGTATGATACTGACCATGATTTCAAGGAAGCTTATGCTTCTTGTGAGAAGTTTGCTGCAGGGCATTACTTTAGACAAGAAGGCTACTTGTTTTATGACAATAGGTTATGTGTGCCTAACTGCTCTTTGAGAGATCTTTTTGTCAGGGAATCCCATGGGTGCAGTCTAATGGGAAACTTCGGGATTGCCAAGACCTTAAAAGTTTTGCAGGATCACTTCTATTGGCCGCACATGAAGAGAGATGTGGAGAGAATCTGTGGGAGGTGTGCTACTTGCAAGCATGCCAAGTCCCAAGTCCAATCCCAGGGTTTGTATACTCCTTTACCCATTCCACACCATCCCTGGAATGACATTGTTGGAATCAACAAACAAATCTGGAGTTGATGAAGAGACCAAGCAAATCAGGAGCAAGCAAATCAAGCATCTGGAACAAGCAGATTTGAATCTGTCCGTACAGTCTTGCTCCACAAGCAACTCTTCTTGCCCTAACTTACCTTGCAAGGCAAGAAATGAGTTGGAGAGACTTAATATGGACATTGGGAGCCTCCAGAAGT
Source organism: Moricandia arvensis (assembly GCA_905132765.1). Classification (NCBI taxonomy): domain Eukaryota; kingdom Viridiplantae; phylum Streptophyta; class Magnoliopsida; order Brassicales; family Brassicaceae; genus Moricandia; species Moricandia arvensis. Next base: position 11,462 of record CAJHQP010005720.1, on the reverse strand, counting down.
AAAGGGAATCAAGTTTGAATGGAATTACTCAGTTCTGGTTTGATTTGGACAAGTAGAAGTCACATGGGTGCTTTGGAGAAGCAGCTGGACCTGTCACTATCACACCAAGCTGAATGTTCCTCTTCCTCCAGTCACACTCTCTTCCTCTGGACGTGCCAGACTGTCCATGCCACAGCCTGATCCACATCAGTCTGCCCCAGCCAGTTCTGAACCTGCTCTTATCTCATTTTCTCTACAAATTAGTTATTTAAGTTTTAATGTTTTTTAGTAGGTTATTGTGCTTTTAATATCTTGTAACTTGGCTATAAAGCCCCCATATGTAACCCACGAAATTCCTAAGGAAAGTTGAGCCTCCTCCTTCACTTATTATCTGGTTCACAATATCCCATACACTCTCATATTCTCTCTAAGTCTCATACACTCTCTCATACTCAGAAACTGTCTTAAACTCTCTATAATCTCTTATACTTTCTGAACTGAGAGTTAAGTCTATCCATCACCAAATCTCCCAATATATAGTTCCTATACTCTCTCAGGTCTCTTACTCTCTGCTCACACGAGCTCACACTCAACCACGTTCTCAAACACCCTCATTCTCTGTCTTTCATACAATCTGTCTAGCAGACTTATTGTCTTTGTCTCTCAACCATTCTTGTTACTCTCTTCACCAATCTTACTCTCCATCATACTCTTACATTTTATCTCTATTCTCACATGGTATCAGAGCATCAAAGCTCCTGAAAACATATTCTTACTTCTGCAAATGAATCTCTGTTCAAGTTTCTCTTTAAAATCTGCTTGGTTACATCCTTTTATCCTCTGGTCCAAAGGTCTTCCAGGAGGGAAGAACCTCACCAGAACTCAAGATAGAGGAGTATCTCATTCTCTGGAACTCAAGAAAGCTTCAACTCAGTTCAGCAAGCTTCTTCAAAGGCCAGTTTCAAATCCAATCTCCTGCAAAACCAGTAGGAACATTCTTTTGTCCACTGGTCCAAAACTCTCCAAGATGGAGAAAACAAATGAAGTGGCAACCCCAGAGACTTCCAAAGGTCCAAAGAAGATACCAAAACACCTCCTCTTGTCCAAAATGCTGAAGAAAACCCATGGAGAAAATAATTTTTGGAGCAAGGTCACTGAAGAAGCTTCAAAGCTTGGCTGTCCAAACTATTCTCTGGGAAACAAAGCTGAAGCTCTTTATTTGATCCCCAAAACCCATGAACAGCAAGAGGACATTAGGTGTTTGAAGTGTGTACCTGACCTGAAGGAAGGAATCAGTAAGAAGAGGTGTTGGATATACAATCTACACCTCAAACCATTTCAGTTTCACTAAGCCCCCATGGGCTGGAGGTTCAAGAAACCAGCTCAGGTTCTTGATAAGCTGTGCCTCCTTAAAATAAAGAGCAAGAAGCCCATGTGTTCAGAGCCTACAGAAGTACATTCCTGACCATGGAGAGATTGCCCACTACCCAACAACACTTTGGACACTGATTGTGTTCATTAACTCCCAAGATGGTAGAGAGGAAGATTGGTACTGTGGAGAGATTGCTCAAGAGGTCTTACCTGAAGCCAAGAGGGTGAACAGGAGGTTCCTCAAGAGAGAAAGGCCACAATTCAAGCCAAGAGGGCTGTGGTCTCAAGGTGTTGGCTGTCATTGGCTCTCAACTTCAAGCTTGGCCATATACTCTCATTCTCTGGTCAAGCTTGAGGAGGGGTGTTAATAAGAAGCCAATGACCCATTTTTGAAGCTGAAGCAAAGGAAAAAGTGGAGTTGACCAGGGATATACTTGGCTGAGCAAAGACAAGGCAGTTCATTCAAATTATGGCAGCTGAATCTTTGCAAAGTCCCCCTTCCAAGTCTGTTCTACAAGTGACTTTGCAAGGCCATTATTAATATGGATGAAATGAGGGATTCAAGTGCAAGACAAGAGGGAAGACACTCCTCATTATCATCCCAAATACATGTTGGCTTGATCTCAACCCAAGAAGAAGGCAAGAATCCAGAAGCAAGGGGGAGACAGCTGTGAAATAAGAAGAAGGTTCAAGAGGAACCATTTGAAGTGTGAAGCAAGAAAAGGGCGTGCTTTACTTTCCAATAAAGATGCCCAAAAAAGACTGGATTGCTTGTACTCTTTTTCCCTATAATTAGGTTTTTAATGAGGCAAGTAATCTCAGTTCCAAGCTTGCCCAATGACTCCTATGGTCAAGCTTGAGGGGGAGTGTTGGAATCAACAAACAAATCTGGAGTTGATGAAGAGACCAAGCAAATCAGGAGCAAGCAAATCAAGCATCTGGAACAAGCAGATTTGAATCTGTCCGTACAGTCTTGCTCCACAAGCAACTCTTCTTGCCCTAACTTACCTTGCAAGGCAAGAAATGAGTTGGAGAGACTTAATATGGACATTGGGAGCCTCCAGAAGTAAAGGGAATCAAGTTTGAATGGAATTACTCAGTTCTGGTTTGATTTGGACAAGTAGAAGTCACATGGGTGCTTTGGAGAAGCAGCTGGACCTGTCACTATCACACCAAGCTGAATGTTCCTCTTCCTCCAGTCACACTCTCTTCCTCTGGACGTGCCAGACTGTCCATGCCACAGCCTGATCCACATCAGTCTGCCCCAGCCAGTTCTGAACCTGCTCTGATCTCATTTTCTCTACAAATTAGTTATTTAAGTTTTAATGTTTTATTACTAGGTTATTGTGCTTTTAATATCTTGTAACTTGGCTATAAAGCCCCCATATGTAACCCACGAAATTCCTAAGGAAAGTTGAGCCTCCTCCTTCACTTATTATCTGGTTCACAATATCCCATACACTCTCATATTCTCTCTAAGTCTCATACACTCTCTCATACTCAGAAACTGTCTTAAACTCTCTATAATCTCTTATACTTTCTGAACTGAGAGTTAAGTCTCTCCATCACCAAATCTCCCAATATATAGTTCCTATACTCTCTCAGGTCTCTTACTCTCTGCTCACACGAGCTCACACTCAACCACGTTCTCAAACACCCTCATTTTCTGTCTTTCATACAATCTGTCTAGCAGACTTATTATCTTTGTCTCTCAACCATTCTTGTTACTCTCTTCACCAATCTTACTCTCCATCATACTCTTACATTTTATCTCTATTCTCACAGACATTTCCATGGACTTTGTTGTAGGATTGCCTAGGACTAGAACCGGAAAGGACTCAATCTTTGTTGTTGTTGATAGGTTCTCTAAGATGGCACATTTAGTAGCATGTCATAAGACTGATGATGCATTGCATGTTGCTAACCTGTTCTTTAAACAAGTTGTTCGTTTGCATGGCATGCCTAGAACTATAGTTTCTGATAGGGACACTAAGTTTCTTAGTTACTTCTGGAAGACACTTTGGTCTAAGCTAGGCACTAAACTGTTGTTTTCTACTACTTGTCATCCGCAAACTGATGGACAAACTGAAGTGGTTAATAGAAACTTAGGAACACTCCTGCGTGCATTCATTAAAAAGAACTTAAGGACATGGGAAGAATACTTACCACACTGTGAATTTGCATACAACCATGCTATGCTTTCTGCTTCTAAGTATTCACCTTTTGAGATTGTTTATGGGTTCAATCCCACCTCTCCTTTGGATCTAATGCCTTTACCTGAGTGTGAAAGGATCAGCCTAGATGGCAAGAAGAAAGAAGAGATGGTCCAACGAATCCATCCTTTAATCAACGAGTATTCTTTCTCCTTGACGGCTCTCTCTCTAGAATAGTTGTCGAGTTTCTTCTGGTGTGTAGTATCCAGGAACCTAAGGGTGTTAACTTGGTGTGTTATATCCGAGTTCATCATCTATGAGTATCAAGAGATCTTATCATCCCTCTTGTGTCACCAATCGATCCACAACCTTGAAGGACTTGAGTCTCTGATTCGTTCTTGCAAGGATCTATCCATCCCATCAACCAAAGAGCATCCTAGGGGCGCATCAAGTGGTATCAGAGCTTTATGAGAAGCAAGCCAACAAAGGGAGACGTGTGAGAACCTTTGAAGTAGGTGACCAAGTTTGGTTGCACCTAAGGAAGGATAGATTCCCCAACGAGAGGAAGTCCAAGTTGATGTCAAGGGTTGATGGACCTTTCGAGATCACAGACAAGATCAATGACAATGCCTACAAACTTGATCCCCCAAGGTAAGTATGATGTATCAAATAGCTTCAATGTCACTGACTTGGCTCCTTTTGCTGTAGATGGACCTGATTTGAGGACAAATCCTTTTCAAGAGGGAGGGGATGATGTGATCATGGACCGGATCACTAAGGAGAACAAGGAGAGTCTAGATGAGCCACATGAAGCCACATTGCACCAGCAGCCTGTTGATGATGCTCTAGCCATTCCTGAAGGTCCCATGACTCGTTCCAGAGTCAAGAAGCTTAAAGAGAATGTTGTTGGATACTCACTTCACATGCACAACAAGAAAGTCTTTGACAAGGTCTGATCCGAGATGTCTTGATCACAATTCAAGCCATCTCTACATCAAGCTGAGTTAGTGTCTAGGCAAGACATGGGGTGCGTGCTCTTTTCCTTGCTTTTGGTTTTGTCCCACGAGGTTTTTTGGAGGAAGGTTTTTAACGAGGCCACAACTTGTCTTCACATCACTTAGGCCCTATTCTCGGTCCAAGGCTAAAGAAGTTTACATTTTATGTCATTTTAAAGCTTATGTTAAAGTTAAACTATAGTTTCCTTTTTGCTTATTTCCGAAACCCTAGAGAGCATGTTCTCGGTTTCTCTTTATTTAAATGGGTCTCTAAACCCTATTGTACTCATCCATCCCTTAATCAACGAGTATTCTTTCTCCTTGACGGCTCTCTCTCTAGAATAGTTGTCGAGTTTCTTCGGGTGTGTAGTATCCAGGAACCTAAGGGTGTTAGCTTGGTGTGTCATATCCGAGTTCATCATCTAGGAGTATCAAGAGATCTTATCATCCCTCTTGTGTCACCAATCGATCCACAACCTTGAAGGACTTGAGTCTCTGATTCATTCTTGCAAGGATCTATCCATCCCATCAACCAAAGAGCATCCTAGGGGCGCATCAGATTGTCTTCTGGAAATACATCTTGAAACTCCTGCAAAAGAGAAACCATTTCACTCGGATACACCGGTGTAGAATCTGTTAAGTTCAAAAGAGTTTCTTTAAACACAAGTAAGATAGCAGATTGTTTAGAGTAGAGAGTTTTTTTGATATCACCCATGTTAGCATAGAAGTTTGGCTGCTTAGTTCTAGCCGGTTTTAGATCAATCTCCTTCTTCTTTTGGAGTTGAATCTGATCTTGTTGAACTTCCTTTGGTGTCAAGGGAACCAGGGTGGTATTGCGTCCCTTGAACTCAAAGGAGTGCTTGTTGGTGAAGCCATCATGGATAACTCGGCGATCAGATTGCCAAGGTCTTCCAAGAAGTATGTGTCCAGCTTCCATAGGCAACACATCACACAAGACTTCATCTTCATATCTTCCAATGGCTAAGGGAATGAGGACTTGACTTGAAACCTTCATGGTGCCTTCTTCATTCAGCCATTGTAGCCGGTAAGGTTTGGGATGCTTCTGAACCTTCAATCCCAACTTCTTGACTATGGTTTCACTCGCAGCATTCACACAACTTCCTCCATCAACAATGAGGCTGCACACTTTCCCTTGGACCAAACACCGGGTGTAGAATAGGTTCTCACGTTGCTCTAGCTCCTCAGCCTTGTTTTGCAAGCTTAGAAGCCTTCTAGCTACTAAAAGCTTCCCCTGGACTGGTCCTTCTTCATGTTCCTCCTCACTCTCTTCTTGGTCAGAATCAGTGTTGTCATCTTCTGAGGCATACTCTCCATCTTCCAGCAAGATCATGACTCTCTTGTTGGTACATTCATTGGCATAATGTCCTCTTCCTTGGCACTTGAAACACTTGACATCACGAGCTCTGGAACCAGAAGCTTCAACCTTGCCTTTGCCCTTGTCAAGAGAACTGCTTGTCTTGGTTTCTTCTCTCGGATATGACTTGTTGTCCTTCTGGAACGGTTTAGACTCCTTAGGGTAAGGTGACTTCTCTTCCTTAGTGTTGTGTAACCGGTTAGAGCCATAGTGGTTGCGTGAATGTCCCTTCCTCTTGAGCTGTTGCTCCACAAGAATAGCCTTGTGTAGCATCTCTTCAAGCTTCACATAATGTTGCATCTCAACATTGTCTTGTATCTCTCGGTTTAAACCACACAGGAACCTTGACATGGTTGCTTCTCTATCTTCTGATATGCTAGCTCTTAGCATGAGCAACTCCATCTCATGGTAATACTCCTCCACTGATCTTGAACCTTGGGTAAGTTTCGTGAGCCGGTGGTGCAAGTCTCTGTGGTAATGACTTGGAACAAACCTCTTGCGCATGATAGACTTCATCTCTGTCCAAGTCTCAACTGGTTCTTCTCCATTCCTCCTACGAGTTGTGATGTACTGATCCCACCAACTTAGAGCATAGTCATATAACTCAGTGGCAGCAATCTGAATCTTCTTGTGGTTTGTGTACTGCTTACACTGAAAGAATAACTCAATCTTCTTTTCTTACTCAAGGTAGGCATCCGGATCAGCTTTTCCATGGAATGGGGGTATTTTTATCTTCAAACCAGCAAGCTCATCTCCCTGGTTCATTCTTCTTTCTTGGACACGCCTATGTCTTCTTTGGCTTTGTCTTGAGGATGAACTTAGGTGTTCATACTCATTGCCAGTCTCCTCATAACCGGCATGCTCTTGGCGAGTTGCATGAGGTCTCTCTTCTCTCCTAGTCTCTCGGTTTGGAACTTGACTAGTAGCTCTCCTGATGTCTTCTCTGAGCTCTCTCCGGATGTCATTGAGGTTGGTCCTCATCATCTCGGTCATGGTTGCCACCACGTTCCGATTAAGTTGAGCCGACTTAGCCTCCATGAGAAGCTTGTTCTTCCTGACGAGTGCAGCTTCTTCTTTAGACTCGGATCCCATGCTTCCTGCACAAAGGTAAACAAAAATAACAAGTAAAAGGTTTCTAGGTAACAAGGGAAGCAAAAAGGAAAAAGGATAAAAACAAACTAAAGCTTCTTCCGCAAGACAAAAGTAAAAAGGATAATCGGCTACAAGCAAAAAGGACATTAGGGTTGCCGATTTCTAGCAAAAAGGAATTCTTCAAATACTGTCTAAACTTTTCTAAGCTTTTCTAGCACCCTAAACAATCTTAATCTACTCGTGTTCAAGGTGATTAACAAGATTAACAGATGAAACAAAGTGATCTAAAGGCAAAGATTTGTGCGGTTAGGGTTTCTCTCTCTAGGGCTTCCGCAAGGCAAAAAAAGAAGAGTTTAAAAACCTTGTCTAATCTCTTATGAAAATCGAGCAGCCCTAAACAGATTAGTTCTACTGCTTATTCAGGATGATAGAGATGAAACACGGATGAAACAAAAAGAACAAGAGAGAAAACGAGTACTTCCCAACCAAAGTTGCTCTGATACCACTTGATGTGCCCCTAGGATGCTCTTTGGTTGATGGGAATGGATAGATCCTTGCAAGAACGAATCAGAGACTCAAGTTCTTCAAGGTTGTGGATCGATTGGTGACACAAGAGGGATGATAAGATCTCTTGATACTCCTAGATGATGAACTCGGATATGACACACCAAGCTAGAGAGAGAGCCGTCAAGAGAGAAAGATAACTCGTTGATTAAAAGATGCTTGAGTACAATAGGGTTTAGAGACCCGTTTAAATAAGGAGAAACCAAAGAACATGCTCTCTAGGGTTTCGGAAATAAGCAAAAAGGAAACTATAGTTTAAGTTTAACATAAGCTTTAAAATGAAATAAAAATGTAAACTTCTTTAGTCTTGGACCGAGAGAGGGCCTAAGTGATGTGAAGACAAGTTGTGGCCTCGTTAAAAACCTTCCTCCGGAAAAACTCGTGGGACAAAACCAAAAGCAAGGAAAAGAGCACGCACCCCATGTCTTGCCTAGACACTAACTCAGCTTGATGTAGAGATGGCTTGAATGGTGATCAAGACATCTCGGATCAGACCTTGTCCAAGACTTTCTTGTTGTGGATGTGAAGAGAGTAATCCAACAACATTCTCTTTAAGCTTCTTGACTCTGGAACGAGTCATGGGACCTTCAGGAATGGCTAGAGCATCATCACCAGGTTGCTGGTGCAATGTGGCCTCATGTGGTTCATCTAGACTCTCCTTGTTCTCCTTAGTGATCCGGTTCATGATCACATCACTTGGCAAGAAGATCAGGTGGAGAGGCAAGCCGATTGGAATGCTATGAATCAGCCCAAGGCGTGGGAGTTAGAACAATTACCTTCTGGTTGGAAAGCTATGGATCAGCTTCTACATGGAGTGAGAACAGTTACCTTCAGTTGGAAAGCTTTGAATCAGCCCATAGCATGTATGCTTGTACCTGGTTGATGAAGTTTAAGGAAGCCAGCAAATGCTGATTTACAATCTGGCCAGCTATATGCAAGGACACAAGGAATATTCAACTAGGGACATTGTTGACTGAGCAATCACATGATGGTTTCAGATCAAGGAGTTGCAAAGTCCTCCAACATGTTGAAATCTTCAAGAGTGACAATGCACAGGCTGGTGGAAAAGCAAATGGCGTGAGGGATTCAAGCGTTCAGCACCCCCCACTAGCATTCCAGAAACTTATACAAGATACCTATTGAGCTCATGAGCAAAGGCAGGCTTGGAGTTAACCCTTAACTTGAGTGTTCAATTTAGAAGAAAGGGGGAGACAGTGAAAGTTTATTAAGAATATGGTGAAGAACACTCAAGAACAGCAAGAACAAGAGAGAGAATGGAGAAAATCCGTGAGAGAAGAGAGAGAGAGTAAACAAGTAAAGAGGAGGTTTATTTCTCCTTAATTGATTCAGAATCAATTTTACAACACATATAGAGCTTATTTTCGACCAAGAAGGTCCAGCAGACAAGGAGACAAGGGGACAAGGTAAATAAGTGAAAGAAACAGTATTTGCTTTGGTTTGAATTTGAATTTGAATCTGGCAAGAGTTCCCCAACGTCCCTATACTGTATTCATACGGTTTCCATGTATTCATACAGTATAACACGTGGGGATACCTTGCTCCTCACTCCTGGTTCCTTCCTAGACCTTAACTTGCCTTGTACTTCACTTCAGAGTGACTTGTGTGTCAAGTCATTCCGTACATATGTACGGACTGCCTTCTCTCCCAAGTAAGCTCATCCTCTTCATTTCTTTGTCTTCTTTATTCATTAAGGTCAATACTCCCCCTCAAGCTTGATCCAATGCAATGATCAAGCTTGGAAAACCATGAAGACTTCCCTCATTAAAACCTTAATATGCAAAACCCTGTTTTTGGGACAAAAACATACTAAGGAAAGAGTAGAAGCTCCATGGCTAAGAGGATTATGCCTTGGTAATGTCAGTGAGTCCAAGTTTAGGATAAATGGACTCACACACCTTGGTACTTGCGGCTTTAGTGAAAATGTCGGCCAACTGATCTTCACTCCTTGTGTAGCATGGCAATATGACTTCTTCGATCACCATTTGCCTCACCTTATGGCAGTCCACCTCAATGTGTTTCGTCCTCTCATGAAACACTGAGTTTGAGGCTATGTGAATGGCTGCTTGGTTGTCACAATGCATTGTGATTGGAGAAGTGATCTCGACTCCCAAATCTTTGAGTAATCCTTTGATCCACACCAACTCGTTTGTCAGCTTCCTCATGGCTCTATACTCTGCTTCAGCACTTGAACATGAAACCACCTTTTGTTTCTTGCTTTTCCATGTGACCAGATTGCCTCCTATGAAGGTGCAATAGCCTGTGGTTGACTTCCTATCATTCCTATCTCCTGCCCAATCAGCATCACAATAGCCAACCACTTCTGTGTTGCCATTACAGCCCATCCATACTCCTTGTCCAGGAGCTCCACTAAGGTATCTGAGTATCCTTTCCACCATTTTCCAGTGATGAACCTTTGGCACTTGCATATGCTGGCTCACCTGGTTCACAGCAAAGCAAATATCAGGTCTAGTAATTGTTAAATAGATTAGCTTACCCACTAGTCTTCTGTATTGCTTTGGATCATCAAATGGTGTGTCTTCATACTCTCCCTCACGTAAAATCTTGTAGCCATCTTCTAGAGGAGTCTTAGCTGGTTTCTCTCCAAGCATACCTGCTCCATTCAAAAGGTCAAGTGTGTACTTCCTTTGGGACAAGAAGAGCCCCTCATTAGAGCGGCATACTTCAATTCCAAGGAAGTACTTTAGCTCACCTAAAACCTTTATCTCAAATACAGATTTTAAGTAAGCTTTTGTGGTTTGTATACCTTCTTTGTCACTCCCTGTGATGATGATATCATCAACATACACAAGGATGACTACTATACCTTGTTGGCTGGTGAGAGTGAATAGAGTATGATCTGCCTCTGATCGTCTAAACACTTTTCCGTTAAGGGTGGTACTGAGTTTATGATACCAGGCTCTTGGTGATTGCTTTAACCCATAGATAGCCTTCTTGAGCCTCAAAACATTGCCTGGTTTGACTAGGTATTCAAGACCAGGAGGGGGTCTCATGTAGACTTCATCTTCTAGTTCCCCTTGAAGAAAGGCATTCTTCACATCCATTTGCCATAAGTCCCACTTCAAGTTGGTAGCAAGAGAAAGGATGATTCTGATGGTGTGAAGTTTTGCTACTGGTGCAAAGGTATCAAGGTAATCTTCTCCATAAGTTTGAGTGAATCCCCTTGCAACCAGCCTTGTCTTCTTCCTTTCTGGTTTACCATTGGCTAGGTACTTGATGGTGAAGATCCATCTACTTGTTACTGCCTTTTTCCCTTTTGGAAGTTCAGCCTCATACCAAGTATCATTGTCTATCATGGCCTGAGTTTTCATGACCCACTGATTCCTTCCATTCCTTATCCTCCATTGCTTCTTCAATAAGATCTTGGTATGTATTCTTGATCCAAGTTGCTCATGAGGGCTTGATGCTCTCTGGATATTGATGAAGAGAGCATGTGGCCTTGTATGGGATGAGCTACTGCATTTGCATTGTATTACACCCTTGTGTTCGTCCAGTTTAGATGGGGGTTGCCTGATTCTTGTGCTTCTCCTTAATGGCTGGACCTGATCTTCTTCAGCTTCTTCATCCTCATGGGTTTGTGGTGAGGCTGCTCCTGGGTTCTTCTGAACCATGTTGATCATGAGTTTCAGAACCTTCATGATGGTATTGCTCTCTCTGGTTCTGGTTGGTTCCCCCCTCAGGATCAAGATGGGTCTCATTTTCAACCGTTCCAGCACGTTTGAGCAGGTCCTTCTCTTGTTTCCTCCCTGGCTGAGGCTGACTAATTACCAAGACTTTCTAGGATGATCCTCAGGTTGTTTGCTCTGTCTGAAGGCGCATGTGAGAGATCCTTCAAGTTATCCCAGCTCTTGCTCATCATAGTACCCTCTAGACTCCACGGAATTCACATCCCTT
>CAJHQP010005719.1:0-43740 GCA_905132765.1 Moricandia arvensis | reverse complement strand
AGTTGCATTTGGGAGGAGGGGAAGAATGTGGATAGAAATTTTAAACTACTATAAAGAGGATAAACTTCAGTGTATAGAACATTTACAGAAAAACTCAATATTATCGTAGGGGTAACCCACAATTTATTCGAAAAATTGAAAAATACAACAATCCTTTTTTAATGCATAATTGCATCGTGTACTGATATAGGATGATGGTCAATGAGGTTTGGCACATTTTTTGTTTTCTTTTCTCTAGAGAATAGAGATTTCATAGTGGTTAGACCATTGATTTAGATAGTATATCAAGTTTTATTAAATTAATTGTTAAAATTTTAGAAACGACGTTCATGTATGATGAATAAAAGTTTTTCATACATCAATATAAATTTAGAATGTGGTTAAAAAAATTTAAACAACACCAAAGAGGATAAAATTCATATATAGAGAATTTACCGAAAAACTCAATATTTTAGTCGGGGTTAACCTACAAATTTTGAGAAAATTTGAAAAAATATGCCATTATTTTTAATGCATAATTGTATCGTGAAACTGACATAAAATGATGGTCAATGAGGTTTGAAACCTTTTTGTCTCTGTTTTTTTTTGAGAATAGAGATTTCATAGTGGTTAATATGCTGATTTAGAAAGTATATAAATTTTTATTTAATTTAATTGTTAAAACATTAGAGATGATGTCCATGTACCTTGAAAAAAGTCTTGCATACATTAATATACATATATAAAGTAGTTAAAAATTTTAAACAATTATAAAGAGAATAAACTTCAGAGTGTAGAACATTTAACGAAAAACTCAATATTTCTGTAGGGATTAACCCATAGTTTCTTAGAAAAATTCTAAAATATCATAATTTGTTTTAATGCATAATTGCATCATGTTGTGATATAGGATGATGGTCAAAGAGGTTTGGCACCTTTGTTGTCTCCGGTTCTCTATAGAATGTATATTTCGTAGTGGTTAGTCTATTTATTTAGGTTATATATGAAAATTTATAAAATTACGTGTTAAAAAAATAGAAACGATGTCCATGTACGATGAAAATAAGTTTTGCATACATCAATATAAATTTATACTATGGTTAGAAAAATTTAGACAACACTAAAGATAAAAAATTTCAGTATATTGAGAATTTACAGAAAAATTCAATATTTTAGTAGGGGTTAACCTACAAATTTTGAGAAAAATTAAAAAAAATATCACAATATTGTTTAATGCATAGTTGCATTTGGGAGGAGGGGAAGAATGTGGATAGAAATTTTAAACTACTATAAAGAGGATAAACTTCAGTGTATAGAACATTTACAGAAAAACTCAATATTTTCGTAGGGGTTAACCCACAATTTTTTCGAAAAATTCAAAAATACGACAATCTTGTTTTAATGCATAATTGCATCGTGTACTGATATAGGATGATGGTCAATGAGGTTTGGCACATTTTTTGTTTTCTTTTCTCTAGAGAATAGAGATTTCATAGTGGTTAGACCATTGATTTAGATAGTATATCAAGTTTTATTAAATTAATTGTTAAAATTTTAGAAACGACGTCCATGTACGATGAATAAAAGTTTTTCATACATCAATATAAATTTAGAATGTGGTTAAAAAAATTTAAACAACACTAAAGAGGATAAAATTCAATATATAGAGAATTTACCGAAAAACTCAATATTTTAGTAGGGGTTAACCTACAAATTTTGAGAAAATTTCAAAAAATATGCCATTATTTTTAATGCATAGTTGCATCGTGAACTGACATAGGATGATGGTCAAAGAGGTTTGAAACCTTTGTTGTCTCTGTTTTTTTAGAGAATAGAGATTTCATAGTGGTTAATATGCTGATTTAGAAAGTATATAAATTTTTATTTAATTTAATTGTTAAAACATTAGAGATGATGTCCATGTACCTTGAAAAAAGTCTTGCATACATTAATATACATATAGAAAGTAGTTAGAAATTTTAAACAATTATAAAGAGAATAAACTTCAGAGTATAGAACATTTACCGAAAACTCAATATTTCTGTAGGGATTAACCCATAGTTTTTTAGAAAAATTCTAAAAATATGATAATTTTGTTTTAATGCATAGTTGCATCATGTACTGATATAGGATGATGGTCAAAGAGGTTTGACACCTTTGTTGTCTCCGGTTCTCTATAGAATGTATATTTCGTAGTGGTTAGTCTATTTATTTAGGTTATATATGAAATTTTATTAAATTACATGTTAAAAAAATAGAAACGATGTCCATGTACGATGAAAATAAGTTTTGCATACATCAATATAAATTTATACTATGGTTAGAAAAATTTAGACAACACTAAAGATGATAAATTTCAGTATATTGAGAATTTACAGAAAAATTCAATATTTTAGTAGGGGTTAACCTACAAATTTTGAGAAAAATTAAAAAAATATCACAATATTGTTTAATGCATAGTTGCATTTGGGAGGGGGGGGAAGAATGTGGATAGAAATTTTAAACTACTATAAAGAGGATAAACTTCAGTGTATAGAACATTTACAGAAAAACTCAATATTTTCGTAGGGGTTAACCCACAATTTATTCGAAAAATTTAAAAATACGACAATCTTGTTTTAATGCATAATTGCATCGTGTACTGATATAGGATGATGGTCAATGAGGTTTGGCACATTTTTTGTCTTCTTTTCTCTAGAGAATAGAGATTTCATAGTGGTTAGACCATTGATTTAGATAGTATATCAAGTTTTATTAAATTAATTGTTAAAATTTTAGAAACGACTTCCATGTACGATGAATAAAAGTTTTTCATACATCAATATAAATTTAGAATGTGGTTAGAAAAATTTAAACAACACTAAAGAGGATAAAATTCAGTATATAGAGAATTTACCGAAAAACTCAATATTTTAGTAGGGGTTAACCTACAAATTTTGAGAAAATTTCAAAAAATATGCCATTATTTTTAATGCATATTTGCATCGTGAACTGACATAGGATGATGGTCAATGAGGTTTGAAACCTTTTTGTCTCTGTTTTTTTAGAGAATAGAGATTTCATAGTGGTTAATATGCTGATTTAGAAAGTATATAAATTTTTATTTAATTTAATTGTTAAAACATTAGAGATGATGTCCATGTACCTTGAAAAAAGTCTTGCATACATTAATATACATATAGAAAGTAGTTAGAAATTTTAAACAATTATAAAGAGAATAAACTTCAGAGTATAGAACATTTACCGAAAAACTCAATATTTCTGTAGGGGTTAACCCATAGTTTTTTAGAAAAATTCTAAAAATATGATAATCTTGTTTTAATGCATAGTTGCATCATGTACTGATATAGGATGATGGTCAAAGAGGTTTGACACCTTTGTTGTCTCCGGTTCTCTATAGAATGTATATTTCGTAGTGGTTAGTCTATTTATTTAGGTTATATATGAAATTTTATTAAATTACATGTTAAAAAAATAGAAACGATGTCCATGTACGATGAAAATAAGTTTTGCATACATCAATATAAATTTATACTATGGTTAGAAAAATTTAGACAACACTAAAGATGATAAATTTCAGTATATGAGAATTTACCGAAAAATTCAATATTTTAGTAGGGGTTAACCTACAAATTTTGAGAAAAATTAAAAAAATATCACAATATTGTTTAATGCATAGTTGCATTTGGGAGGGGGGGGAAGAATGTGGATAGAAATTTTAAACTACTATAAAGAGGATAAACTTCAGTGTATAGAACATTTACAGAAAAACTCAATATTTTCGTAGGGGTTAACCCACAATTTATTCGAAAAATTGAAAAATACAACAATCTTTTTTAATGCATAATTGCATCGTGTACTGATATAGGATGATGGTCAATGAGGTTTGGCACATTTTTTGTTTTCTTTTCTCTAGAGAATAGAGATTTCATAGTGGTTAGACCATTGATTTAGATAGTATATCAAGTTTTATTAAATTAATTGTTAAAATTTTAGAAACGACGTTCATGTATGATGAATAAAGTTTTTCATACATCAATATAAATTTAGAATGTGGTTAAAAAAATTTGAAACAACACCAAAGAGGATAAAATTCAATATATAGAGAATTTACCGAAAAACTCAATATTTTAGTAGGGGTTAACCTACAAATTTTGAGAAAATTTCAAAAAATATGCCATTATTTTTAATGCATAATTTCATCGTGAACTGACATAAAATGATGGTCAATGAGGTTTGAAACCTTTTTTGTCTCTGTTTTTTTTAGAGAATAGAGATTTCATAGTGGTTAATATGCTGATTTAGAAAGTATATAAATTTTTATTTAATTTAATTGTTAAAACATTAGAGATGATGTCCATGTACCTTGAAAAAAGTCTTGCGTACATTAATATACATATATAAAGTAGTTAAAAATTTTAAACAATTATAAAGAGAATAAACTTCAGAGTGTAGAACATTTAACGAAAAACTCAATATTTCTGTAGGGATTAACCCATAGTTTCTTAGAAAAATTCTAAAATATGATAATTTTGTTTTAATGCATAATTGCATCATGTTGTGATATAGGATGATGGTCAAAGAGGTTTGACACCTTTGTTGTCTCCGGTTCTCTATAGAATGTATATTTCGTAGTGGTTAGTCTATTTATTTAGGTTATATATGAAAATTTATAAAATTACGTGTTAAAAAAATAGAAACGATGTCCATGTACGATGAAAATAAGTTTTGCATACATCAATATAAATTTATACTATGGTTAGAAAAATTTAGACAACACTAAAGATGATAAATTTCCGTATATTGAGAATTTACAGAAAAATTCAATATTTTAGTAGGGGTTAACCTACAAATTTTGAGAAAAATTAAAAAAATATCACAATATTGTTTAATGCATAGTTGCATTTGGGAGGAGGGGAAGAATGTGGATAGAAATTTTAAACTACTATAAAGAGGATAAACTTCAGTGTATAGAACATTTACAGAAAAACTCAATATTATCGTAGGGGTTAACCCACAATTTATTCGAAAAATTGAAAAATACAACAATCTTTTTTTAATGCATAATTGCATCGTGTACTGATATAGGATGATGGTCAATGAGGTTTGGCACATTTTTTGTTTTCTTTTCTCTAGAGAATAGAGATTTCATAGTGGTTAGACCATTGATTTAGATAGTATATCAAGTTTTATTAAATTAATTGTTAAAATTTTAGAAACGACGTTCATGTATGATGAATAAAAGTTTTTCATACATCAATATAAATTTAGAATGTGGTTAAAAAAATTTGAACAACACCAAAGAGGATAAAATTCAATATATAGAGAATTTACCGAAAAACTCAATATTTTAGTAGGGGTTAACCTACAAATTTTGAGAAAATTTCAAAAAATATGCCATTATTTTTTAATGCATAATTTCATCGTGAACTGACATAAAATGATGGTCAATGAGGTTTGAAACCTTTTTTGTCTCTGTTTTTTTTAGAGAATAGAGATTTCATAGTGGTTAATATGCTGATTTAGAAAGTATATAAATTTTTATTTAATTTAATTGTTAAAACATTAGAGATGATGTCCATGTACCTTGAAAAAAGTCTTGCGTACATTAATATACATATATAAAGTAGTTAAAAATTTTAAACAATTATAAAGAGAATAAACTTCAGAGTGTAGAACATTTAACGAAAAACTCAATATTTCTGTAGGGATTAACCCATAGTTTCTTAGAAAAATTCTAAAATATGATAATTTTGTTTTAATGCATAATTGCATCATGTTGTGATATAGGATGATGGTCAAAGAGGTTTGACACCTTTGTTGTCTCCGGTTCTCTATAGAATGTATATTTCGTAGTGGTTAGTCTATTTATTTAGGTTATATATGAAATTTTATTAAATTACATGTTAAAAAATAGAAACGATGTCCATGTACGATGAAAATAAGTTTTGCATACATCAATATAAATTTATACTATGGTTAGAAAAATTTAGACAACACTAAAGATGATAAATTTCCGTATATTGAGAATTTACAGAAAAATTAAATATTTTAGTAAGGGTTAACCTACAAATTTTGAGAAAAATTAAAAAATATCACAATATTGTTTAATGCATAGTTGCATTTGGGAGGAGGGGAAGAATGTGGATAGAAATTTTAAACTACTATAAAGAGGATAAACTTCAGTGTATAGAACATTTACAGAAAAACTCAATATTATCGTAGGGGTTAACCCACAATTTATTCGAAAAATTGAAAAATACAACAATCTTTTTTTAATGCATAATTGCATCGTGTACTGATATAGGATGATGGTCAATGAGGTTTGGCACATTTTTTGTTTTCTTTTCTCTAGAGAATAGAGATTTCATAGTGGTTAGACCATTGATTTAGATAGTATATCAAGTTTTATTAAATTAATTGTTAAAATTTTAGAAACGACGTTCATGTATGATGAATAAAAGTTTTTCATACATCAATATAAATTTAGAATGTGGTTAAAAAAATTTGAACAACACCAAAGAGGATAAAATTCAATATATAGAGAATTTACCGAAAACTCAATATTTTAGTAGGGGTTAACCTACAAATTTTGAGAAAATTTCAAAAAATATGCCATTATTTTTTAATGCATAATTGCATCGTGAACTGACATAAAATGATGGTCAATGAGGTTTGAAACCTTTTTTGTCTCTGTTTTTTTAGAGAATAGAGATTTCATAGTGGTTAATATGCTGATTTAGAAAGTATATAAATTTTTATTTAATTTAATTGTTAAAACATTAGAGATGATGTCCATGTACCTTGAAAAAAGTCTTGCGTACATTAATATACATATATAAAGTAGTTAAAAATTTTAAACAATTATAAAGAGAATAAACTTCAGAGTGTAGAACATTTAACGAAAAACTCAATATTTCTGTAGGGATTAACCCATAGTTTCTTAGAAAAATTCTAAAATATGATAATTTTGTTTTAATGCATAATTGCATCATGTTGTGATATAGGATGATGGTCAAAGAGGTTTGACACCTTTGTTGTCTCCGGTTCTCTATAGAATGTATATTTCGTAGTGGTTAGTCTATTTATTTAGGTTATATATGAAATTTTATTAAATTACATGTTAAAAAATAGAAACGATGTCCATGTACGATGAAAATAAGTTTTGTATACATCAATATAAATTTATACTATGGTTAGAAAAATTTAGACAACACTAAAGATGATAAATTTCCGTATATTGAGAATTTACAGAAAAATTAAATATTTTAGTAAGGGTTAACCTACAAATTTTGAGAAAAATAAAAAAATATCACAATATTGTTTAATGCATAGTTGCATTTGGGAGGAGGTGAAGAATGTGGATAGAAATTTTAAACTACTATAAAGAGGATAAACTTCAGTGTATAGAACATTTACAGAAAAACTCAATATTATCGTAGGGGTTAACCCACAATTTATTCGAAAAATTGAAAAATACAACAATCTTTTTTTAATGCATAATTGCATCGTGTACTGATATAGGATGATGGTCAATGAGGTTTGGCACATTTTTTGTTTTCTTTTCTCTAGAGAATAGAGATTTCATAGTGGTTAGACCAATGATTTAGATAGTATATCAAGTTTTATTAAATTAATCGTTAAAATTTTAGAAACGACGTTCATGTATGATGAATAAAAGTTTTTCATACATCAATATAAATTTAGAATGTGGTTAAAAAAATTTAAACAACACCAAAGAGGATAAAATTCAATATATAGAGAATTTACCGAAAAACTCAATATTTTAGTAGGGGGTTCACCTACAAATTTTGAGAAAATTTCAAAAAATATGCCATTATTTTTAATGCATAATTTCATCGTGAACTGACATAAAATGATGGTCAATGAGGTTTGAAACCTTTTTTGTCTCTGTTTTTTTAGAGAATAGAGATTTCATAGTGGTTAATATGCTGATTTAGAAAGTATATAAATTTTTATTTAATTTAATTGTTAAAACATTAGAGATGATGTCCATGTACCTTGAAAAAAGTCTTGCATACATTAATATACATATATAAAGTAGTTAAAAATTTTAAACAATTATAAAGAGAATAAACTTCAGAGTGTAGAACATTTAACGAAAAACTCAATATTTCTGTAGGGATTAACCCATAGTTTCTTAGAAAAATTCTAAAATATGATAATTTTGTTTTAATGCATAATTGCATCATGTTGTGATATAGGATGATGGTCAAAGAGGTTTGACACCTTTGTTGTCTCCGGTTCTCTATAGAATGTATATTTCGTAGTGGTTAGTCTATTTATTTAGGTTATATATGAAAATTTATAAAATTACGTGTTACAAAAATAGAAACGATGTCCATGTACGATGAAAATAAGTTTTGCATACATCAATATAAATTTATACTATGGTTAGAAAAAATTAGACAACACTAAATATGATAAATTTCCGTATATTGAGAATTTACAGAAAAATTCAATATTTTAGTAGGGGTTAACCTACAAATTTTGAGAAAAATTAAAAAAATATCACAATATTGTTTAATGCATAGTTGCATTTGGGAGGAGGGGAAGAATGTGGATAGAAATTTTAAACTACTATAAAGAGGATAAACTTCAGTGTATAGAACATTTACAGAAAAACTCAATATTATCGTAGGGGTTAACCCACAATTTATTCGAAAAATTGAAAAATACAACAATCTTTTTTTAATGCATAATTGCATCGTGTACTGATATAGGATGATGGTCAATGAGGTTTGGCACATTTTTTGTTTTCTTTTCTCTAGAGAATAGAGATTTCATAGTGGTTAGACCAATGATTTAGATAGTATATCAAGTTTTATTAAATTAATCGTTAAAATTTTAGAAACGACGTTCATGTATGATGAATAAAAGTTTTTCATACATCAATATAAATTTAGAATGTGGTTAAAAAAATTTAAACAACACCAAAGAGGATAAAATTCAATATATAGAGAATTTACCGAAAAACTCAATATTTTAGTAGGGGGTTCACCTACAAATTTTGAGAAAATTTCAAAAAATATGCCATTATTTTTAATGCATAATTTCATCGTGAACTGACATAAAATGATGGTCAATGAGGTTTGAAACCTTTTTGGTCTCTGTTTTTTTAGAGAATAGAGATTTCATAGTGGTTAATATGCTGATTTAGAAAGTATATAAATTTTTATTTAATTTAATTGTTAAAACATTAGAGATGATGTCCATGTACCTTGAAAAAAGTCTTGCATACATTAATATACATATATAAAGTAGTTAAAAATTTTAAACAATTATAAAGAGAATAAACTTCAGAGTGTAGAACATTTAACGAAAAACTCAATATTTCTGTAGGGATTAACCCATAGTTTCTTAGAAAAATTCTAAAATATGATAATTTTGTTTTAATGCATAATTGCATCATGTTGTGATATAGGATGATGGTCAAAGAGGTTTGACACCTTTGTTGTCTCCGGTTCTCTATAGAATGTATATTTCGTAGTGGTTAGTCTATTTATTTAGGTTATATATGAAAATTTATAAAATTACGTGTTAAAAAAATAGAAACGATGTCCATGTACGATGAAAATAAGTTTTGCATACATCAATATAAATTTATACTATGGTTAGAAAAATTTAGACAACACTAAATATGATAAATTTCCGTATATTGAGAATTTACAGAAAAATTCAATATTTTAGTAGGGGTTAACCTACAAATTTTGAGAAAAATTAAAAAAATATCACAATATTGTTTAATGCATAGTTGCATTTGGGAGGAGGGGAAGAATGTGGATAGAAATTTTAAACTACTATAAAGAGGATAAACTTCAGTGTATAGAACATTTAGAGAAAAACTCAATATTATCGTAGGGGTTAACCCACAATTTATTTGAAAAATTGAAAAATACAACAATCTTTTTTTAATGCATAATTGCATCGTGTACTGATATAGGATGATGGTCAATGAGGTTTGGCACATTTTTTGTTTTCTTTTCTCTAGAGAATAGAGATTTCATAGTGGTTAGACCATTGATTTAGATAGTATATCAAGTTTTATTAAATTAATTGTTAAAATTTTAGAAACGACGTTCATGTATGATGAATAAAAGTTTTTCATACGTCAATATAAATTTAGAATGTGGTTAAAAAAATTTAAACAACACCAAAGAGGATAAAATTCAATATATAGAGAATTTACCGAAAAACTCAATATTTTAGTAGGGGTTAACCTACAAATTTTGAGAAAATTTCAAAAAATATGCCATTATTTTTTAATGCATAATTTCATCGTGAACTGACATAAAATGATGGTCAATGAGGTTTGAAACCTTTTTTGTCTCTGTTTTTTTAGAGAATAGAGATTTCATAGTGGTTAATATGCAGATTTAGAAAGTATATAAATTTTTATTTAATTTAATTGTTAAAACATTAGAGATGATGTCCATGTACCTTGAAAAAAGTCTTGCATACATTAATATACATATATAAAGTAGTTAAAAAATTTAAACAATTATAAAGAGAATAAACTTCAGAGTGTAGAACATTTAACGAAAAACTCAATATTTCTGTAGGGATTAACCCATAGTTTCTTAGAAAAATTCTAAAATATGATAATTTTGTTTTAATGCATAATTGCATCATGTTGTGATATAGGATGATGGTCAAAGAGGTTTGACACCTTTGTTGTCTCCGGTTCTCTATAGAATGTATATTTCGTAGTGGTTAGTCTATTTATTTAGGTTATATATGAAAATTTATAAAATTACGTGTTAAAAAAATAGAAACGATGTCCATGTACGATGAAAATAAGTTTTGCATACATCAATATAAATTTATACTATGGTTAGAAAAATTTAGACAACACTAAAGATGATAAATTTCCGTATATTGAGAATTTACAGAAAAATTCAATATTTTAGTAGGGGTTAACCTACAAATTTTGAGAAAAATTAAAAAAATATCACAATATTGTTTAATGCATAGTTGCATTTGGGAGGAGGGAAAGAATGTGGATAGAAATTTTAAACTACTATAAAGAGGATAAACTTCAGTGTATAGAACATTTACAGAAAAACTCAATATTATCGTAGGGGTTAACCCACAATTTATTCGAAAAATTGAAAAATACAACAATCTTTTTTTAATGCATAATTGCATCGTGTACTGATATAGGATGATGGTCAATGAGGTTTGGCACATTTTTTGTTTTCTTTTCTCTAGAGAATAGAGATTTCATAGTGGTTAGACCATTGATTTAGATAGTATATCAAGTTTTATTAAATTAATTGTTAAATTTTAGAAACGACGTTCATGTATGATGAATAAAAGTTTTTCATACATCAATATAAATTTAGAATGTGGTTAAAAAAATTTAAACAACACCAAAGAGGATAAAATTCAATATATAGAGAATTTACCGAAAAACTCAATATTTTAGTAGGGGTTAACCTACAAATTTTGAGAAAATTTCAAAAAATATGCCATTATTTTGTCTCTGTTTTTTTAGAGAATAGAGATTTCATAGTGGTTAATATGCAGATTTAGAAAGTATATAAATTTTTATTTAATTTAATTGTTAAAACATTAGAGATGATGTCCATGTACCTTGAAAAAAGTCTTGCATACATTAATATACATATATAAAGTAGTTAAATATTTTATACAATTATAAAGAGAATAAACTTCAGAGTGTAGAACATTTAACGAAAAACTCAATATTTTTGTAGGGATTAACCCATAGTTTCTTAGAAAAATTCTAAAATATGATAATTTTGTTTTAATGCATATTTGCATCATGTTGTTATATAGGATGATGGTCAAAGAGGTTTGACACCTTTGTTGTCTCCGGTTCTCTATAGAATGTATATTTCGTAGTGGTTAGTCTATTTATTTAGGTTATATATGAAAATTTATAAAATTACGTGTTAAAAAAATAGAAACGATGTCCATGTACGATGAAAATAAGTTTTGCATACATCAATATAAATTTATACTATGGTTAGAAAAATTTAGACAACACTAAAGATGATAAATTTCCGTATATTGAGAATTTACAGAAAAATTCAATATTTTAGTAGGGGTTAACCTACAAATTTTGAGAAAAATTAAAAAAATATCACAATATTGTTTAATGCATAGTTGCATTTGGGAGGAGGGGAAGAATGTGGATAGAAATTTTAAACTACTATAAAGAGGATAAACTTCAGTGTATAGAACATTTACAGAAAAACTCAATATTATCGTAGGGGTTAACCCACAATTTATTCGAAAAATTGAAAAATACAACAATCTTTTTTAATGCATAATTGCATCGTGTACTGATATAGGATGATGGTCAATGAGGTTTGGCACATTTTTTGTTTTATTTTCTCTAGAGAATAGAGATTTCATAGTGGTTAGACCATTGATTTAGATAGTATATCAAGTTTTATTAAATTAATTGTTAAAATTTTAGAAACGACGTCCATGTACGATGAATAAAAGTTTTTCATACATCAATATAAATTTAGAATGTGGTTAAAAAAATTTAAACAACACTAAAGAGGATAAAATTCAGTATATAGAGAATTTACCGAAAAACTCAATATTTTAGTAGGGGACCTACAAATTTTGAGAAAAATTCAAAAAACATTTGCCATTATTTTTAATGCATAGTTGCATCGTGAACTGACATAAGATGATGGTCAAAGAGGTTTGAAACCTTTGTTGTATCTGTTTTTTTAGAGAATAGAGATTTGATAGTGGTTAATATGCTGATTTAAAAAGTATATAAGTTTTTATTTAATTTAATTGTTAAAACATTAGAGATGATGTCCATGTACCTTGAAAAAAGTCTTGCATACATTAATATACGTATAGAAATAGTTAAAAATTTTAAACAATTATAAAGAGAATAAACTTCAGAGTGTAGAATATTTCTTGAAAAACTCAATATTTCTGTAGGGGTTAACCCATAGTTTTTTAGAAAAATTCTAAAAATATGATAATCTTGTTTTAATGCATAGTTGCATCATGTACTGATATAGGATGATGGTCAAAGAGGTTTGGCACCTTTGTTGTCTCCGGTTCTCTATAGAATGTATATTTCGTAGTGGTTAGTCTATTTATTTAGGTTATACATGAAATTTTATTAAATTACATGTTAAAAAGTAGAAACGATGTCCATGTACGATGAAAATAAGTTTTGCATACATAAATATAAATTTATACTATGGTTAGAAAAATTTAGACAACACTAAAAAGGATAAATTTTAGTATATAGAGAATTTACCGAAAAACTCAATATCTTAGTAGGGGTTAACTTACAAATTTTGAGAAAAATTTAAAAAAATATCACAATATTGTTAAATGCATAGTTGCATTTGGGGGGGGGGGAGAATGTGTATAGAAATTTTAAACTTCTATAAAGAGGATAAACTTCAGTGTATAGAACATTTACAGAAAAACTCAATATTATCGTAGGGGTTAACCCACAATTTATTCGAAAAATTGAAAAATACAACAATCTTTTTTAATGCATAATTGCATCGTGTACTGATATAGGATGATGGTCAATGAGGTTTGGCACATTTTTTGTTTTATTTTCTCTAGAGAATAGAGATTTCATAGTGGTTAGACCATTGGTTAGACCATTGATTTAGATTTCATAGTGGTTAGACAATTTTTTCAAAAAATTCAAAAATACGACAATCTTGTTTTAATGCATAATTGCATCGTGTACTAATATATGATGATGTTGAATGAGGTTTGGCACATTTTTATCTTCTTTTCTCTAGAGAATAGAGATTTCATAGTGGTTAGACCATTGATTTAGATAGTATATCAAGTTTTATTAATTAATTGTTAAACTTTTAGAAACGATGTCTATGTACGATGAATAAAAGTTTTGCATACATCAATATAAATTTATAATATGGTTAGGAAAATTTAAACAACACTAAAGAGGATAAAATTAAGTATATAGAGAATTTACCGAAAAAACTCAATATTTTCGTAGAGGACCTACAAATTTTGAAAAAAAAAATCAAAAACAAATATGACATTATTTTTTAATGCATAGTTGCATCTTGAACTGACATAGGATGATGGTCAAAGAGGTTTGAAACCTTTGTTGTCTCTGTTTTTCTAGAGAATAGAGATTTTATAGTGGTTAATTTGCTGATTTAAAAAGTATATAAATTTTTATTTAATTTAATTGTTAAAACATTAGAGATGATGTCCATGTACCATGAAAAAAGTTTTGCATACATTAATATACATATAGAAAGTAGTTAGAAATTTTAAACAATTATAAAGAGAATAAACTTCAGAGTATAGAACATTTACCGAAAAACTCAATATTTCTGTAGGGGTTAACCCACAGTTTTTTAGAAAAATTCTAAAAATATGATAATTTTTTTTAATGCATAGTTGCATCATGTACTTATATAGGATGATGGTCAAAGAGGTTTGGCACCTTTTTGTCTTTGGTTCTCTAGAGAATTCATATTTCATAGTGGTTAGTCCATTTATTTAGTTTATATATGAAATTTTATTAAATTAAATGTTAAAAAAATAGAAACGATGTCCATGTACGATGAAAAAAAGTTTTACATACATCAATATAAATTTAGAATATGGTTAGAAAAATTTAGACAACACTAAAGAGGATAAATTTCAGTATATAGAGAATTTACCGAAAAACTCAATATTTTAGTAGGGTTGACCTACAAATTTTGAGAAAAATTAAAACAAATATCACAATATTGTTTAATGCATAGTTTCATTTGGAAGGGGAAAGAATGTGGTTAGAAATTTTAAACTACTCTAAAGAGGATAAACTTCAGTGTATAGAACATTTACAGAAAAACTCAATATTTTCGTAGGATTAACCCACAAATTTTTTGAAAAGTTCAAAAATACGACAATCTTGTTTTAATGCATAATTGCTTCGTTTACCGATATAAGATGATGGTCAATGAGATTTGGCACATTTTTGTCTTCTTTTCTCTAGAGAATAGAGATTTCATAGTGGTTAGACCATTGATTTCGATAGTATATGAAGTTTTAGTAAATTAATTGTTAAAATTTTAAAAACGATGTCCATGTATAATGAATAAAAGTTTTGCACACATCAATATAAATTTATAATATGGTTAGAAAAATTTTAAACAACACTAAAGAGGATAAAATTAAGTATATAGAGAATTTACCGAAAAAACTATTCTCGTAGGGGTTAACCTACAAATTTTGAGAAAATTTTATAAAAATATGATATTATTTTTTAACGCATAGTTGCATCGTGAACTGACATAGGATGATGGTCAAAGAGGTTTGAAACCTTTGTTGTCTCTGTTTTTCTAGAGAATAGAGATTTCATAGTGGTTAATTTGCTGATTTAGAAAGTATATAAATTTTTATTTAATTTAATTGTTAAAACATTAGAGATGATGTCCATGTACCATGGAAAGAGTCTTGCGTACATTAATATACATATAGAAAGTAGTTAGAAATTTTAAACAATTATAAAGAATAAACTTCAGAGTATAGAACATTTACAGAAAAACTTAATATTTTCGTATGGATTAACCCACAAATTTTTCAAAAAATTCAAAAATACGACAATCTAATACAGAACTGCATCGTGTAATGATATAGGCTTGTGTATGTCTTATCTTGTTCAGCATCCAAAGTTAAGTTTTTTCAGGAAGTAAGAGAGTTTAATGATGACTTTTTAGGATGTAGGAAGTATTCAATTGATTATTTTTACCCAACATGTGTATTTTGTTTCGGTTCTAGAGTTTTGATTCATGGAAAACATGTTATTACTTATTAGTAAGTAGCAGCCTCAGATATATTTTGTATGAGAATGTGTATATGGATTGGTATAACAGAGAAAGATTATGTAACGACCCGGTCCGTCAAGACCCTTGACTTTTCGGGAAACCCTCGGTATTTCTCTATAAATACCAGTCCACCTCAACCTCATTTCTTATTTCCAGAATTTCATTTTTCTTTTCTTAACTTCCAGAGAATTCCCAACGTCAAACCTCTGGAGAAACTGAGCCGTCCCGGGAAGTTAAGACCGTCCAACCACCGCCACCGTCGAGATCCACCCGTGAACCGCCGCCTGTCACCGAAGGTATGACCGGAAACCGCCTTGTTTTTAAGTTAAGTTTCGTCCGTTTAGGAAATCGATCGTATCTCGCAAACCGTTGCGTTTCTCGAGGATCTGAGGCCACCATCGTGTTCGTGACGTCGAGACGAAGCCGGAGCTCGAAGATCGGCCGGAGACCACCGCACACGCGCCCGCACGCGCCCCACGCGCCGTCGCCGCGCCGCGCGTGGATCTCACGCGCCGGCGCCGGAGATGACGCGCGGCCGCGCGTGGGCCTCACGCGCCGGTGTCGGTGACACGCGCCGACGCGCGTGGGCATCACGCGCCGGCGCCGGAGCCGACGCGCCGGAGCGCGTGGCGCACACGCGCCGGCACCGGAGCCGACGCGCCTCCGCGCGTGTGGTGCACGCGCCGCCGCCGTTGACCGCCGCCGTTGACCGATGTTGACTTTTGCCCAGCAGTTGACTTTTGCCCCGTTTGTCCGTTTTGACCCGTTCGAAAGGCGTCTGACTCGATTTTTCGTTCTGATTTCAGATTTGGAGTCTGTTTGAGCCCCAGGAGTCCAGAAGTACCATTTTTCCATATTGCTAAGGTGAGGGTCTATTCCGTAAATCCCGAACCAGTATTAGAATTCTTCCTATGGTCGTTTAGTTTCGAAACATGTTCCGTCTGATTGAAATCGAGTCTTGCGTGGTAGTTAGTTCATTCATTGTAAACCGGAATTAGGGGTCTAGAGGATTCAACTATTGATATGATTGGGTGATGTTAAGCGATGGTACATATATATATACGTATTTAGAGATATATTAGTAGGGACTATGTGATGAGGGCGGAGTACAGAGACGTAATTCTGTACTATCGCCGCATATCGGTGGGCGGGGGTGCAGAGACGTAATTCTGCACTATCGACGCATATCAGTGGGCGGGGGTTCGGAGACATCCGGGCTATCGACGCATATTGAGGGGCGGGGGTCCAAAGACGTTTGGGCTATCGACGCATATTTGTTTGGAGCGCCATGCAGAGACGTTTGCATTTGACGCATATGGTACGAGTGCGGGGGTCCAGAGATGTCTGGGTTATCGACGCATATAGAGGTATTTGAGGTATATCCGTAGAGGAGAATGCGGGGCGTATGGCTTATCTATGTGCTATCATAGCATTGGTTGTTTCGTGTGATGTCTTAGACATCGTGTTTGTTCATGTTAGTGTTAAACTTCCATAGTGGGAGTTCTTTTACCCAAGTCAGTGGTTTGCGTGTCTAGCATCCCATACCTCACTGAGTGACTCCCCTGTTGCTCACCCCTCCTTTCTTTCCCCCTTTCAGGTGATACTGACGATCAGGGTTGATCATATCGGCGGGTGCTTTTGGGACTATTTTCTTCGTTGTGTTTCAGACTTATTTTATAATATTACCGACTTTATTCGAGTTTGTGTATTATTTGGATTTATGAAATTTGGATTTTTATGTATAATTATTATGATGGTATTTCAGACAATTAATAATATTATTATATTATTACGTGAGATGCGGGTCTCACAGATTATTTTTAACTTATGATGATGGTTTATTTCTTTGCTTTTACTTTTTACTTTAAAATTTGCTTCATAAAAACTTGATGCAACTTTAGCTCTCATGTTCTCTGTCGTGATTCTTATGTTCTTGACACATTCACCATTATTATCAATGTTAACGTAATCGGTAGGCTGTTTCACATGAGATTATTGAGATTCGATGTTTTTTACTTGTAGACTGATTCCTGATTTTCCAAAAAAAAAAAATCAGACTAAAAAACTCGTTACGTTTAGGACTATACAAACGTCGCAGTGATTTAGAACACTGATTATTACAGATAAAATATTTTGCTATAAAAATTTACTCGTTTGGATCCAACAACAAACATGGACTTGTGATTTTCATTTGAATAAAGAAACAAAAAAAGTAGTATCTTCAAAGATTGTTAAGTTGCAAGTTGTTTTGTTCTTTGACATGAATCCGCTGAATCAAATATGAAACTCTCAGCACTGAGTTCAATACATGGCTGAAAAAGACTTTCCAACTAATCATTGATACCTACGACCGAACCAACCAATGTAACATTTTCTTATGTCAGCAACTTTAGTTTTTTTTCTAAAATAATTTTTTGTTTGTTTGTTTGACTTCTGAGTTTTGGATAATGTTCTTATTCTCTAAAGTCTTTGCGTTTTGTCTGATTCGAAACTTGATTGCGACTCCATCTTTATCTGTCTTAGCAGGTTGTTGACCTGATGGAATTCTCAGATTAAAAATAAGTAACAAAAATAAAAGAAATTAGGAGAGATAGAGTAGTATTTTATAGTATTAGACATGCAAGAATCTTTCAACTGACCAATTTCCCATATAAGTATTTGTTTATGATTAGTTGAATTATTCAAAAGAACATGAAATCAAATTAATAAATCATCTTAAAAGTATTAATAAAAACATGTTGAGAACCTTTTTTAAAACTTGCCCCGTTAAGGGTGCTCTAATATTTTGAAAACCAGACCGGACACCAATTAAGTATGGCTATTGGTTGACTGGTTAGACCGGTTCAACGGGTCGAACCAGATTTTTTTTGTTTTTTAAAAATTAAATATATAATCATGTATTTATATTATATAGGCCTAGAAAGTAATTCTACATATAATTTATTCTCTTTTATTAACAAGAAAAATAAATAATAAGCATAAATCTAATTGTATATACAATAATCAAGTGAATACTATGTAAAACTAAAATTGGTAAAAACAAAATAATTGAATTCAAATTATCGTATTTACGAAAGTCTCGGATTTTATGAATATGTCAAAATAAAAATAATATATGAAAGCCAAAGTATATTTGTTTACATTATATATTAAGAAAATATAATTAAATAGAAAATTAATTAAATAGTAATAGTCAATCTTGATTATGAAATATTAAATGTCAATAACAATTAAAAGCACATTACTTATATGTGAATTTTTTAGAACCGCGTTTTAAAGTTGACCCGGATGACCAGTTTTATCGGTTTTTTCAAATCCGGATTTTAAAACGAATCGGACTCATCTTCTTCAACGAGTCACGGTCGGACCGGTTCGGTCCGATTTTCAAACCCATGGGGTGCTCTTAGTTATTCAACTACTCTTGTCATTTTATTATAACCAGAAAATGTCTAAGGTAAAAAATATAACTCTAAAAACACACGCTACCAGAAACTATTGGACTATCTCAACATCTTTAAATTTGGTTAAGAGAACCCTATTCCCTCAATATCCCGTTGACCATCTCAGGATCCTTATCATGTCTTCTTCTTCGATTTGCGCTAGAACATACCATGTCTTCCCTAGCTTCTACGGAAAAGATGTTCGTAGAGGCTTCCTTTCTCACTTACGAAGTGAGTTCAAAGGCAAACTCATCGAAGATTTCATTGACAATGATATGGAGAAGGGAGGAACCATCACTCCCGAGCTTACAAAAGCTATCGAACGATCAAGAATCGCACTTGTCATATTCTCAAAAAACTATGCTGGTTCCAGATGGTGCCTAGAAGAGTTGGCACATATCATGAGGTGCAAAGAAGACTTCAAGCAAACAGTGATGACTGTTTTCTATGAAGTGGATCCATCTGATATAAGGAAGCAGGGAGGTTACTTCGGAGAGGTCTTCAAGAAAACTTGTGCGGAGAAAGTAGAGGATAGCGATGAAGGAAGGGAAAAGATCCACGGATGGAAGAAAGCTTTGAGTGAAGTGGGAGAGATCATTGGAGAGCATACTGATTCTTGGTTAGTCCTCTTAGTCTCTTTTCTATAAACTTATACTTCTTCCTATTCTTTGAAATAAATGATCTAGAAAAAAAATTGTGTCACAAAGATATATATATATATATATATATATTTACTCATACAAAATTGTAAACCTAAAAATAAATTTATTAAATTAGTATTAATTAAAAATTATTGAAAATGATTCTTACAAAAAAATAATGCATTTATAATAGCTATGTAATATAATTTCTTAAGAAAAATACTCTAACATAGATCTAAAAAAAATTGTGTACCAAAATAGTTTTCAAAAATAAAAATGACTAAAATAGACTTAATTAAATTATATAAATATACGTTTATACCTCTTGGTTTTACTAATCTATAATTAGGGTTTAGAGTTATGAAGTGAAATTTTGGAGTTGAGATTTAAATTAGAAAGAAAAAAGTAAAATTTTCAAGATAAAAAAAAAATATTTTGGTCATTTTTTCTCTTAAAATTTATTTTTATGACAAAAACTTTAAAAAAAAATCTATTTGAGAAATTTACTTTTTCTTTTTTAATATGTGTGAAAACTTTAAAAATACCATTTAAGAACTAACATAGTTATCATTCATGCTTAATTGTTCTATATTCAGTGTGTTATGTGATATAGCGATTGTATATACATCTTTGTTAGGCCCAATGAACGGGAATTGATAAAGAAAGTCGTCACCGATATTTCGAATAAGTTGTTTAGCTCCACACCATCTCGTGACTTGGTTGACTTGGTTGGGATGGGTGGTCATATGAAAAACATGCAACCCTTGCTACGCCTAGATCTGGAGGAAGCGAGGATGGTTGGGATTTGGGGTCCTCCTGGTATTGGTAAGACGACAATCGCCAGATACATATTAAAACACCACTCCAAGGACTTTGAACTGAGCACAATCATGGAAGATATCAGAGGACGCTACCAAGATCAGTATCGTGATGTGCACAGCATGAAGTTGAAGTTACATAGGGACTTTTTGGCTCAGATTATCAAACAAGAAGACCTAAAGATCACTCATCTTGAATGTGTTCCAAACAGATTGAAGTACAAGAGAGTTCTTGTGGTTCTTGATGATGTGGACAAGCTAGAGCAACTAGAGGCCACGGCGAAAACTATTGAATGGTTTGGTCCTGGAAGTCGGATACTCATCATATCAGAAGATCTAGATGTTTTGAAGAGACATGATGACATCAAGCATATTTACAAGGTTCTTCCACCAAATGACAAAGAGGCTCTTGAAATATTCTGCATGAGTGCTTTTCATCAAAAGGTCCCTGAAGATGGGTTCAAGGAGCTAGCTAGAGAAGCTACACAACTTTCTCGCGGACTCCCTCTTGGACTAACGATCTTGGGCTCTTATTTGAAGGCTAAGACCAAGCAAGAGTTGAAAGCAGAACTACCAAGGCTAAAGAATAGCCTTCATGGAGATATCAACAATGTTTTCAAGCTCAGCTACGACGCCTTATGGGATGGAGATAAAAAGTTATTTCTTCGTATAGCTCATTTCTTCAAAGGAGAAAAGATAGAACGTCTACAAGCTTTTCTTGGGGACAGTATGAAGACAGGCATTGAAGTTTTAGTGAAGAGATCTCTCATATCTACATACTTGGGATACATAAAGATGCATAGTTTGCTAGTCCAATTCGGTAAAGAGCTTGTTCGTTATAACCCTAAACAAAAGTCCATTTGTGGTCAGCTTTTGAGTGATGCTAAAGAGATTGTTCAAGTACTCACTGATGAGACAGTAAGTTTTTGTCACATTTAATGAATCAGTTTGATAACTACAACCATCTTATTTTTCTTTTGTGTGCTTTCTTTTTTCAGGGTAGTAGAAGTATTATAGGCATAGATCTCAACTTAGCTGCAATCAAGGGTAAGACTGTAATAAGTGAGAGTGCCTTTAAACGGATTTGGGATCTGCAATTCCTAAGAGTGTACCGACATGGACAACATGATGAAAGTAGTAGCAACATATTTCCCTTACAACAAAGCCTGGAGTATCTATCTAGAGAACTTAGATTACTACATTGGGAATATTGTGAGATGGAAACTTGGCCTACCAATTTTAATACTGAGTTCCTTGTGACACTAAACATGCCATACAACAAGCTTGAGAAGCTATGGGAAGATATAGAGGTATCTTATGTAATTTTTCTTTTGTATTTTTAATTTTAACTACAAACATGTAATGTTTCTTTTATGTGCAAGTTTTAGCTATAATATAAAAACTGGAGTGACCTTTTGTAGCACTAATGTTTTTATACCAGTGGAAGTATGTTATATAAGTAGTTTTGTATGTGTTCACTGTCATAAACTGATTCTAGTGTGTTTGTCTTCTTTGTGTGTTACAGCCGCTTGAAAATCTCAAATGGGTGGATATGAAGTTTTCTAGAAATCTTAAGGAGTTTCCTGATCTCTCAACTGCCGCGAACCTCTATAGACTGGATCTCAGAGGCTGTTCAGCGTTGGAGAAGCTCCCTGACTCTATTGGGAAAGCCACTGGACTCCAGGAATTGAATGTTTCTGGATGCTCAAATCTGACAAAGCTCCCTGACTCTATTGGGAAAGCCACAAATCTCCAGAGATTGTATCTCAGTAGATGCTCAAGTTTGGAAGAGCTTCCATCCTCTCTATGGGATGATACAAAACTCATGTATATGGATCTCAGTTACTGCTCAAACCTGGTGGAGATCCCTGCTCCCATCAAGAAATCCACAAGACTCTTGCACTTGAATCTCAGAAACTGCTCAAAGCTGAAGAAGTTTCCATATATAGGAAATCTTGTTAGGCTTGAGAAATTGTATCTGAGTGGGTGCTCAAGTCTGGTGAAACTCTCCCCTTCACTTGGCAATGCCACTAATATTACAGAACTGGATCTTAGTGGATGCTCAAGCTTGGAGAAGCTCCCTTCCTCTATCGGAAAACTTAAGAAGCTGGCTAAGTTGTATCTGCAAGGATGCTCAAATCTAAAGGCTCTTCCGACCAACATCAACATGGAATCTCTCAGTGAACTTGATCTCACTGATTGCTCTCTTTTGAAAAAGTTTCCTGAGGTTTCCACAAACGTTAAAGTTCTCAAACTCAGTGGAACTGCAATAAACGAAGTTCCTTCATCGATCATGTCATGGTCTCGTCTCTCTGACTTGCATATGTCCTACTTCGAAAACCTCAAGGAACTCCAACACGCTCTTGAATTCATCACAGTGCTGCACCTGAGCGATACAGAGACACAAGAGATTGGTACATGGATCAAGAATCTCCCTCGTCTACGTCGACTTGTAGTCAAGGGATGCATGAAGCTGACATCACTCCCTCAGCTTCCAAAATCACTACGTTATCTCGATGCTGAAAACTGCGAGTCATTGGTGAGGCTAGACTCGTCTTTTCACCATCAGGAGTTTGATCTTCTCGCATTCGCAAACTGCACCAACTTGAATGACAATGCGAGAGACCTCATCATCCAAGCGTCAACTCGTAGATATGCTGTCTTACCAGGTGGAGAAGTGCCTTTGTACTTCACTGACCGAGCTAACACAGATAACGTAACAGTCAAGTTAGGTCAGAAGCCTCTTCCTACTTCCTTGAGGTTTAAGGTTTGCATCTTGCTGGTTAATGTTGTTGGTAATGCTGGTGAACGGAAAGGGATGAGGGTATCTTGTTATGTGGACAAACCAAATGCTTTCATTGTTAAGGACAGACCAAACAGCCAGTTTCTGTCTCTACTTCTAACAGAGCATTTGTATGTGTTCGAGATTGAAGCAGAGGTGAAAGAGAGGAAGTTTAAGTTTTCATTTAAAGTAGACAGTGAAAAATGGAAGATAGGACAATGTGGGGTGAAAATTTTGGAGGTCTCTTCTGTTCATGAACAAGACAAAGAAGAAGGAAAAGGAGAAAGAGAAGAAAAAAGAAAAGCACAAAGAGGAGATGAAGGAAGAGGAAAACGACTAGGATGCAAAGAAGAAGATAAAAAGAGAATGAAAGAGAAGGAGAATAAAAAAAGAGAAAAAGTTGAACAAGAAAGAGAAACACAAGGAAGAGATGAAGAAAAAAAGAAAAAGAGGAGAAAGTAAAAAGAAGAAAATGATGATGAAGAAGAAAAGCACAAAGAAGAGATGGAAAAGGAGGAGATGAAGAAGAAGAAAGAGAACCACAAGGAAGAGATGAAGAAAAAAGAAAAGGAATAGAAGGTAAAGAAGAAGAAGAAAATGATGAAAAAGAAGAAGAAGAAAAGCACAAGGAAGAGATGGAAAAGAACGAAATGAAGAAGAAGAAGAAAGAGAAACACACGAAAAAGATTAAGAAAAAAAGAAAAAGAGGAGAAGGTAAAGAAGAAGAAGAAGATACAGTAAAAGACAAAGAAGAACACAAGGAGGAAGAGATGCAAAAGAACGAGATGGAAGAAGAAAGAAAAGCACAAGGAAGAGAAAGAGATGAAAAGAAAAAGAGGATGAAAGAAGCAGAATAAAGAGGAGAATGAGATGAAGGAAAAGCAAAGAAGAAGAAAAACAACAACATATTTACACAGAAAGAATATATATATATATATATATATATATAGCATCTTAACTACTGAGACTTGAGATTGAAATAAGCAGTGCATACGTGAACAGTATACACATATGCAGTACAGACGTGAACAAAATTCGCCAAATCCTTGAAAAAAAAACTCCTGAAGTTTCCACAAACGTTAAAGTTCTCAAGCTCAGTAGAACTGCAATAGAAGTTCCTTCATCGATCATTTCATGGTCTCGTCTCTCTGAGTTGCGTATGTCCTACATTGAAAACCTTTAAGGAACTCCAACATGCCCTTGGAATCACCAGAGTGTTGCACCTGACCGATACAGAGACACAAGAGATATAGATAGATGGATCGACTTGTACGCAAGGCATGCAAAAAAAGCTGACATCACTCAGAATCCTTATCCAATCTATATGCTAAA
Source organism: Moricandia arvensis (assembly GCA_905132765.1). Classification (NCBI taxonomy): domain Eukaryota; kingdom Viridiplantae; phylum Streptophyta; class Magnoliopsida; order Brassicales; family Brassicaceae; genus Moricandia; species Moricandia arvensis. The sequence goes on along the minus strand of CAJHQP010005719.1, from coordinate 18,912 downwards.
AATTGCGAGTCCTTGGTGAGGCTGGACTCGTCCTTTCACCATCAGGAGTTTGGTCTTCTCACCTTCGCAAACTGCATCAGCCTGAATGAAAATGCGAGAGACCTCATCATTCAGGCGTACGCTGTCATACCCGGTGGGGAAGTGCCTTTGTACTTCACTGACCGAGCCATCGCAGATAACGTAACAATCAAGTTAGGTCAGAAGCCTCTTCCTACATCCTTGAGGCTTAAGGCTGTCGATAATGCTGGTGATAGGGCTAATGTGGAGTGAAAATTTTGGAGGTCTCTTCTGTTCATGAACGTGGTGAAAGCTAAGAGAAGGTGACCAAACTAAACTGAATCTGTTCCAGACACCAATAAAGTAGATTTCTTTTTGTTGTATTTAAAACAGTCAAGACAAAGTGAACCTTATATCTGATAAAAACATAACTCAATATATCAAAAGCCAAACATAAAGAGCCTCTTGACAAACTGTGAGAGAGATTCGCTTAAACTGAAAAAGAGATTCAAATCCCAAGAAATTTATTCAAAAAAAACGACAAATTCAGAGCATTAGCAGGGACGAAAGACGAGACTTCATCCTCCAAACATCATTCGAGATCTTCTTAGGCCTTTGACATGTGAACGATCAAGTCGACCACACGGGTACTGTAACCCCATTCGTTGTCATACCACGACACAAGCTTCACGAAGTTGTCACTCAATGCGATTCCAGCCTTTGCATCGAAAATGCTAGACCTGCTGTCACCAACGAAGTCAGTTGAGACAACGTCATCCTCGGTGTATCCAAGGATTCCCTTTAGCTTGCCTTCAGATTCCGCCCTGTAAACAGTTCAACCTGTTAGATATAGCTTAACAAGATATGATCAAACCAGTGATTTATAAGCTTAAACAGAAAGATTACTTGATAGCCTGCTTGATCTCGTCGTAGGTAGCGGCTTTCTCGAGTCTAACCGTGAGGTCAACAACTGAGACATCAACGGTGGGGACACGGAAGGACATACCGGTCAACTTTCCGTTGAGCTGTGGAAGCACCTTTCCGACAGCCTTGGCAGCTCCAGTGCTGCTGGGAATGATGTTGAATGAAGCGGCTCTTCCACCTCTCCAGTCCTTCATTGATGGTCCATCAACAGTCTTCTGAGTAGCTGATATCATAAAAGCAAACCCCATAAGGTCAGAGTCTCAACAAGTTTTCAGTACACACTTATTGATGATTGAGAGACTTACCGGTGATAGAGTGGACGGTAGTCATAAGACCCTCAACAATTCCGAACTTGTCGTTGATAACCTACAAGAAGAAAACCAAGAATGAAAACTATACACTTACGAAGCTCAAAAATAACACTATCAAATTCATATGTAATAGGCTACGAGGTAATTTATACCTTGGCAAGGGGAGCAAGGCAGTTAGTGGTGCAACTAGCGTTGGAGACAATGTTAAGGTCAGACTTGTATTCATGCTCATTGACACCAACAACAAACATGGGAGCGTCCTTGCTTGGGGCAGAGATGACAACCTTCTTGGCACCACCCTGAACAAATAAATCACCAAATCATTTAGCCAAAACATCACATAAGCTGATACATATAAGGATATAGTTCGTGTCCACTAATTACTGAAACTCTTCCAAGACCAATAAGCTATAACATATGAATCAATCTATAATGGTAAATAACATCCGATCAAGGTAAAAACAAACCTTCAAGTGAGCAGCAGCTTTGTCCTTGTCAGTGAAAACACCGGTGGACTCAACAACGAAGTCAGCACCAGCCTCACCCCATGGGATATCCTCAGGGTTCCTTCACAAAACACAAATCATTCATAAGATTAAAATCCTCAAAAGCAACTATACACACACTGGTAAAAGATAATCATCCAGTAGATGTAGTACCTGATGCCAAAGACGGTGACTGGCTTCTCACCGAAGAGAAGAGTCTTCTCATCCTTAACCTTAAGCTCATGGTGTTTCCATTGACCATGAACACTGTCGTACTTGAACATGTAAGTCTGCACAGCAATCAAACACGGATAGTAATCAATAAAGTCGCTCAAACTCGACTCAAATCTCATGCAATCAATCAAAAACAGGCTAATCGATAACATTATAGAGACAATAAGATCTAATCAGCTTATCAACATGAAATAACAAACAACAAAACCAGTTTCTGGATCTAAGTACTGAATAAACAATCATCTAGACATTGAGATCACACATACATACAAAACAACCAAACGGATCGAAACGACGTCGTGGAAGGAAGGAAATCACAAACCATGTACTCAGTGGTGATGAATGGATCGTTGACGGCGACGAGCTCAACATCGTCCCTCTGAAGAACAACTCTAGCTACCAAACGACCGATTCTTCCGAATCCTATACGATTACATAAACAAATAGTCAGAATCAACAGATCGGCTGCATATACTACAAAAGACACCACAAAACCTAATTAATGAGAGACTCACCGTTGATTCCGATCTTGATCTTACCGCCAGCTACAAACAAAAGAGAAGTCCAAAAAACGATCAAATCAGAATACGTAACATCATCAAAGAGATTAGAGAAACTAAATCAACGAAAGAGATTACTCACCCATTTTTTGAATCAAAGAAGCGAGAGAGAGATTTGAAGATTGAGATATTACACAGTGAGGATAGTGGGTGAGTGAGATCCGAGAAGAGAGGTTGCATTTAAAAGAGAGAACAACGTGGAGAGGAGGTTAGAAAGATCTAACGGTGGAGAGTTTTTCTTGGGGAAAAAGTCGGATCTGATTTAAATATTTTTTTCTTAAAGCGAATGACCAAATTGCCCTAAGACTTTTCCTTTATTTACGTTATGTAACCGTTGTTAGCCACTCTGTTTTAGTAAAATGTCGTCACCCCTGACTAGTTAATTAGGAAATTAATTGAGGTGATTAGGCGAGTCATGGCGTCTGTATCTCACGCGAGAAACTAGAAGATTCTTTAAAACTGTTAAACGGGCCGGGTCAAGTCGAGTCGGCATGAAACGTAACGTATTTGACTGGGTGACAAGTGCGGCCGGCCCAATTTAGAGACGATTTTTTTATTTTCTAGAAGGGTAACGACCCAACTAATAAATTCCACAAAAAAATAATTTTTATGTTCTTTGCTTCATCCATATGAACTCTTCTACATTAATGTAGTACTGTCTAGTATTTTATTGTTTCTAAATTCTAAGTCAACGAATATTTGAATGTAAACTGTTCAATTTGATTTTCATGATAGTGTCGAAAAAGTTGCGTATGAGATGACGTATATTTTGAAAATGTGGAAAATGATTAGTTTCATTTCAAATTGGAATAAATGATGTAAATCTCTCAAACAAATTTTATTTAAAAATGCTAATATTTTTTAAATTTATATAATTTTTAATTTCACCTCCAAAATTCCATCCCATAACACTACATCTTAAATTTATATTAGGTAATTTAATGATTATAAATATATATATATACACCTTTTAATAAATTCTATTTTGATCATTTTTTTTTCATATGCTATTTTTATGATAAATTTTTTAAAAAGGTTATCTTAGAATATTTCTCTTATAAAAATGCGACCAGCATATATGTATGCTAATAATAAACTTTAGTTCATAATCTTATTGAAAAATACTAAGAAATAAATAAAACACAATGAATTTTCTTTTCTTGTGATGTTCTGAATTATGTAGTATGAAATACAAAATATATATAATATGATATTCACAAACCTATATTCATGTAATTTAACAAACTTAAAAGCTAGGAGTAAGTGTCACATGTAACATTCACTTCAAAACTTTACACGTGTTCTTGAAAGTTGTAACTCGAAGACTATAATGCAGCAGCTTAGACCATGTTTATCAGCGTCTCTTATAATGAGGTTTTTAACTTAATTTGACTTTTTTTTTTTTTTAATTTTTTTTTTGTTAAAGGACGGCTCTTAAGACTCTTATTTAAGAGATGTCTCTTAGGTTTTCTTAGTTAAAAGTTAAGAAACGTATTTTAGAAAAGTTAAGGACCTAGACCCCCAATGTACATGCTCTTATGAATGATGAATCCATTTTTTTTTACTAGTAGAAGCTTTGTAGTTTGGTGAGTATCTCTCGACGCATATGAACGAGATGCAGGGCTATTACAAGAGCATGAGCAACTCCTGCAATGATGAACAAACCACGCAACTCACGAAAGCTGAACCTATTAGATGCTTCATCAACGTCCTTAAGAGATGCAACATCTTCAGCGTTGGAGCGTACATTCAGTGAATCCAGCTTCTGAAACCATCTCTTCTCCATGTCTTTCAAAGTTCCCAATGACCTTAGCTTCGCGATTTCTCGTGAAACATTAGTAACCAAACCTGAACCTCTTTGGAACATCTGAAAACATTTAAACATAGATTAGTCAAGGAAATTAACAAACTAACTAGAGCTGGACCCGCTCACCGAGCGGGTGTTAATTTAAATCAACTCAAACCCCGTCTAGAAATTTATAATATGAACTTACATGGACCCGGAAGGATCAACTCAAACTCCGTCTAGAAATTTATAATATATACATGTAGTTTAGTTTTAGAACAACAAAAAACGATATCAAAAAACCGATTTCTATTCGGATGGATAGTTGGATGAATGTGAATAAATAAAAACTATTTATTAACCGGTTGGAATCTTTGTTACGAATGAAATAATTTTATTTAAACATATGAAATCATTATGATTAACACGTAAAATAAGTGATGTTAATTATTATAATAAATATAATTAATGAAGTAATTAGAAAAAGTAAAAAAGGAAGATGTAATAAAACATTTTAAAATTTAGATAAGACAACATTCCTAATTAGTAGCTTCATTAAAATATCAATTGCTTCATTTATTATAGTGTAATAAATCGATTAAGTTAATTTGGATAAGACAACATTCCTAATTAGTAGCTTCATTAAAACATCAATAGCTTCATTAATTACTGTTGTAATAAATGACTAAATTTTAGCATTTTCAGATTTGTACTTCTGTTTTAATAATATAGATGGGAGTTTTGAGGAGAGGTACATACAAAGCCAAAGCCATTGGTACTAGCCTCTCTATCTGTCATTACAAAAGCATCCGGATAGTATCCAAGAAGGAGATTGAGATACGGTATTTCATTGATAACATGGCTTAGAGTTCCATCCCTCAAAGCTTGAGCATATACCTCAACTTCATCAATGGATCCAAGCTTATTATTTAACGTGGTAGAGGCGAAAACTGCCTGATGGTTTAGTTGTAAGCGAGAAATGGTCTTGGTTGATGTCAAATTTGCACTATAACTTGAAGTCAATATCAACACCACAAACAACCAAACTATAACTAAGAATCTTGATGACATTTTCTCCAGCTTCTCTCCTGCCAAGAATGTGCACCCGTTACCCACCAAAGTATACAATAAAAAGAAGAGCATTATACTTCTTCCATTCCCGAAATATAGATTTTATAGATTTCTTTTTTTTGTTAGACAAAGATAGATTTTCTATAATTTAAAGTATTTTTTCACTCATTGATACTAATAAATTGTAAATTTTAAGAAATATGAATTGAAAATATATGAATTCGTTAAATATTATAGGCTGATAGTTATTGGAAAATGTGTAATAGAAATAAATAATAAATTTAGTTATAACATTTATTACTCTTTATGTTTCAAAAAAATTGTAAGGTTTAAAATTTTTGCACATATATATTAAGTTTTGATTATTAATGTATTTTTCTGTAATTAAATATTTTCATAACTTTTAACCAATAAAAATTCTAATAAACACAATTATTTTTCTTAAAGTTTACAATTTATCACTAAATAATACATTAAATGTATCTTTTAAATTATTTTTTTTAAACGTGGTCTTTTTTGAAACGGAAGAAATATATTTTAAAATATGTGTGAAAACTAATGAAAATTCATATTTTCATAAACAGATTAAACATAGACTTACTGTGAGCAAAGACAATGGTAGAGAAACCAAACCAGAGCATCATACAAAGTTGTTGTCCCCAAGAGCCCTGGAACTCAGGATTAACAGACCGTTCAACCAACCAAACAACAACTCCAGTCAAGACAAAGAAAGCTCCACTAGCTAGCCACAAGGATCTATCAAAAGGGTCAAAGAAAGTCCACATGCCTTGGCTTCTCTTCTTCACCGTCAAGATTCCTATACCAATGTCTGTGAAAGGCAGTGTGAAATCAACATACAAAGATCTGTTGGAAGTGATTGTGATATCACCAACAGCTGCATCATATTTGTCACTCTGTCAAAACAACACACATTATTAGAACATGTTACATATACCATTTTAACTATAGTTTGTTTGTATTTGTAACATACCTGAGTAGAGAGTAGATAAGCAAGGTTGTTATAGTTTCCGTTATAAGGTATGAACTCTAGCTGATAGTTAAAAGGAGCAATGCAAGTCTTGAAAACTTCTATGCAGAATCCAGTTGCAGTATATAGACCTGTTTCAGGATCAAGACGCATGGACACTAGATTGGGAACCTTGTTTCCTGCTGGAACTAAGACCCTAAGAACCTTCTTATGTTCACCGTTATCTTCCATAAAACGGTGTCTTGGGATCTCAAGATCATTGGGTGAAGAAGCCATGAAGTCTCTTCTTCTTCCACAAAAACTATCACCACTCCATAATCCTATTCTTCTCTCCCTTGTTCCAACCATATCCACAATCTCAAATGTCCCTGAAAGAAACTTGTTGCCAACCATTTGAATGTCACCATGACTCGAACACTTATAACTACTCTGCCTCATCATCTCAAGAAGGTTTGTTGATACATTTTCAGATGTTTGTAGACTCATCTTCTCTGCTGCAGTTGCTAGAATACAAGCAACATGGTGTGCCCATACACTATAACGCTTAGTTTCCATCACTCTTGAAGTAAAATTCATGATTTCTGATGATACTGGAACGTAGGATCCGAAACCAATCACCCCTTGCATCGACCTAGTTGCAAAATGGTGAAAATGATGCATGGTTCTTGCGGTGAGAATCCAAACATGACCTTGTTCCATCAAACCTAACTTCTCCACACATTGTAAGAGACGAGAAGCAAGATTCTCAGACATATGCACCACGAAAACTACTGTTCTTGAGACCTTATTAAGCTTCCTTAGCTGATTCATCATATGATCTTCTCCTGATGATGATTCCAAGAAAGAAGCTGTACCATCGATGCTGATTCTTTCATCTTGAAAATGCTCCACAAGTGTTTGCAAACTCTCTCTATAATCATCAGCATCCTCGTATATAATCACAACAGATGTCCGGTTTAAATCATGTATGAGACTTGTTATACCCTTAGCCTCTGCTTTTTGATCATGCGTGGTTTGAATGAAGTGAACATACTTGTTCAAAGATAAAGAATCTGGAGCAAGAACTGATATTACAGGAACTTTAACTTTTTCACTAACTGCTGCAAGAAGCTTTGCTTCTTGCAATGATTGTCCACCAACAATAGCTTCCACTTTTGCATTCTTGAGAAGGTTTGTAACTGTTACATTCATGAATAAATAACGAATAAACTAGTTTGATCGGAGAAAGGTTTAAAGAAGATGAAACTAACCGGCGGCAGAGGCAAGGAGAGGGTCTCCTTGAGAGTCTCTTGTTAAAACAGAGACTCTGGTTCGGTATTTGTTGTTGATGCGATAAATATCAGAAAGCGCCAAGGAAAAAGAAGTCTTGAGAGTCTTTCCTTCCGTGGAATCCAAGTCAACCACCAATCCAACCCTAACCTCTTTTGAAACGCCTTCGTTTTGATCAGCTACTCCGGATTTAATCGCCGGAAAGAGATGTAAACAAACGAGCAGAAACATCAGAATGTCCATTGATTGTGTATGGCTGTGTAATTGCACAGTTCCCTTAGATATATTGTGTTGTCTTAATCATTACAAATCAAATTATTAATTTCAATAGTCAAAGTCAATGCGTTGGGTACATGGACATTGTCAAAACTTTCAACTTTTATAAGGTTAGGAGCAAAAGTCTTGGAGGCAAGTTTGACTATCATGTACGACAAAGTCTCCCACATCCAAAGTTAACTAAAGTGATCTTTAATAATAAATAAGGTAGATTATACAATCTATTTATCCTCAATTAATTATACGTTGGAAATTCATCTAACTTAACAGAATAATTGTCAAAATAGGGTCTATCACGAATCTGAATAGCGGCAACGAATATGAAATTGATTATACCATTATGGTTTTTCGCTGGTCCAAAAAGAATAAAAACATAAATTTAATAATGAAATTCTAAAGACAACGACTAGCTATAAAAGTCAAGAAAAGTTGACGAATAGTTTCATGATTTATTACATCTCACCAATCATATAACTGAATCCATCAAGACAACAAGAAAGGAAAATAACATACAAATTAGGAATTCAAATACAAAGAGATTAAATCAAAGTTTATTCTCATGCAAGATCAGAAGATGAACCATCACTGTCTTTCCCAAACTTTTGTGAAGCCAAGTTAACATTTAACTCCACAAAAGCTTGGTGCCTCCTCTTCAACTCCTCCATGCTCAACCCTTCAGTTTCCCAGCACTTCTTGTCTGAATCAATTCCACTTTCCCACTCCTTCAACTTCTGTTCCTTCTCCATTACCATCTCCAACTCCTCAAACAAATCAGCATACCTTTTCTTGATCACCTCGTTCTTTTGCCTCTTATAAGCTTCCACTAGCTGCTCAGTATTTGCATCCTCTCTCCCGAACGGTTCATGGCTCATCAAAGAGCTATTTACTCGACCAACTGCATCTTCCATGGACGGGTGTGCAAATGAATGTGGCTTCCCGGCTTGAGAGAAAACCAAAAAAGAGGCTTCCACATCACATTGTGCAACGATCTCGTTCATCTTCTTTATGATCCCAGCTTTACGTTTTGAAAACGTAATCATTCTTTCTTCGTAGCCTTCGACCTTCTTCATCTCAATCTTTTGTTTTCCCTTTGTATTTTTCATTGTCACGTTTTTTTAGGAACCAGGAGTGTTTGGTTTCTGGTAGGTTTTTTAGTTTTGTGTCTTAATAAGATCATGCACGTTCACTATGTATTTATATGAAAATATGTATGTGTAGAAAGATGGTATATTGTTTATAGATATTTAATGTTTATGAAGAGAGTGTATTGACTAATTTGCATATTTGACTAGTTGTTCGGCAACAACTTTATATTTGAAAAAATCTTGTAGTCATTATTGAAGAACTAGAGTCAATAAACTAAGATTGTAAATTGGTAACTCAATTAGCTTTATCAGTATGATTTAATATATATTTTAGTAACATTTTTTAGATTTTAGTTTTATCAGTATGAAAAAATTAAAATAATTATTTGTAATTGTTGTTTTTTATTTAGTTTAACAAATTTTAAATTTAGTTCAGTTTTATTATAAATTAAATTTATTTATTAATTTATTTTGTTACATTCTCCAACCGAACCTATTCTATGGCGTTTATACAAAAAAAAATTGAAAACTTGATTAGCCATTTTAACATGGAGTTAAAATATAACTCAAAATTTTAATTTATTATGATAGAAGTTTAATTTTATACATTTTTATTTTTAAAATTATAAATTTGATGTCAATTTTTTATTTATTTATAGTTATGTTATTAATTAAAAAAATTGATAATGATAATACACATACATTATCTTATATTTTAAGAATCTTAATTAATAAAAATGTCAACTTCATAAATGAACATGTACATGTCATAATAAGGTGAAACCATGTCATATTTTATACTAATTCATGTCATCATTTTTCTTCAAAATTATTATGATGTTAACATATGGTAAATCATTTCTCTAATAGTATCTAGAAGATATTTTTTTGTCAAATATAAGAAATTTTCATTTTTGGTAAGATTCTTAAATATAAGAATAACTTATGTGTAGTATCATTAGTAAATATTTTAATTAATAACATAACTATAAATATAAAAATGTTTTTAGAAATTGCTAAGAACATTCACATTGTGTCTGAATGCATCAATGCATTTGTCACTCTTGAGGTAAAATTCATAACCTCTGATGATAATAATGGAACGTAGGATCTGAAACCAGTCACCCCTTGCATATGAAAATGATTCATGGTTCTTGCGGTGAGAATCCAAACATGGCCATGTTCCATCAAACCTAACTTCTCCACACATTGTAAGAGACGAGAAACAAGATTCTCAGACATATGCACCACGAAAACTACTGTTCTTGAGACCTTATTAAGCTTCCTTAGCTGATTCATCATATGGTTTTCTCCTGATGCTGATTCTTTCATCTTGAAAATGTTCCACGAGTGTATAATCATTCTGAAAACATAATCATTCTGTCTTCGTAGGCTTCAACCTTCTTCATCTCAATCTTTTGTTTTCCTTTTGTATGTTTCGTTGTCACGGTTTTTAGGAACCGCAGTGTTTGGTTTTTGGTAGGTTTTTTAGTTTTGTGTCTTAATAAAATTCTACACGCATGCACAATATATTTTTAGGAAAAAAATAGATGTATAGAAAAATGTTATATTGGTTGTAGACATTTAATGTTCATAAAGAAAATGTATTTATTAATTTGCATATTTGACTAATTATTTGGCAACCACTTAATATATATATATTTTAAAATATTGTATTCATTATTGTAGCATTAGAGTCAACAAACTAATATTGTAAATTGGTAACTCAATTAGCGTAAATCTTGAGAACATATATATTCTCTCAAAAACTTAACAAAAAAAATCTCTTTCCATTTTACAAAAATGCCATTTTAAGAATTTTAGTTTTATTCACAAAATATCATTATATATTTTCAATACTAATTTTTAAAATTCGTTACTCAAATGTATCAATTTAATAGAAAAATAAATGTTTGCTAATATATTCACAAATTGTTTTTTTTATTAATTTCTTAATTTATGTAAAAAGTATTAAAATGACATTGCTATAAAAGAGAACATTTATTTAATATAATTTATTACTTGTTACAGCAATTGTTAACTAATTCAGCTCCAAAAGCACAATCTTGATGGAAGACCAAAACATGTTCACAACTCTCATGTGAAGCTAGTTATACGGTTATACCTACCATTATGGTCTTTACCTTTAAGTCCGAGAAGATTTAAAACATAAATTTTAAAATGAAATTCAAAACGATAACAACTAGCTATAAAAGTCAAGAGAAGTTGATGAATTAGTTTCATGATTATTACATCTCACCAATCATATAACTGAATCCATCAAGACAACGACAAAGAAAAATAACATAAAAATCAGAAATTCAAATACAAAGAAATTAAACCAAAGTTTATTCTCACGCAAGATCAGAAGATGAACCATCACTGTCTTTTCCAAACCGTTGTGAAGCCAAGTTAACATTTAACTCCACAAAAGCTTGGTGCCTCCTCTTCAACTCCTCCATGCTCAACCCTTCAGTTTCCCAGCACTTCTTGTCTGAATCCATTCCACTTTCCCACTCCTTCAGTTTCTGTTCCTTCTCCACCTTCATCTCCAACTCCTCAAACAAATCAGCATACCTTTCCTTGAGCACCTCGTTCTTTTGCCTCTTATAAGCTTCCATTAGCTGCTCAGTATTTGCATCCTCTCTCCCGACCGGTTCATGGCCCATCAAAGAGCTCTTTACTCGACCAACAGCATCTTCCATGGACGGGTGTGCGAATGAATGTGGCTTCCCGGCTTGAGAGAAAACCAAAAAAGAGGCTTCCACATCACATTGTGCAACGATCTCGTTCATCTTCTTTATAATCCCAGCATTACGTTTTGAAAACGTAATCATTCTATCTTCATAGGATTCGACCTTCTTCATCTCAATCTTTTGTTTTCCCTTTGTATTTTTCATTGTCACGTTTTTTAGGAACCAGGAGTGTTTGGTTTCTGGTAGGTTTTTTAGTTTTGTGTCTTAATAAGATCATGCACGTGCACTATGTATTTATATGAAAATATGTATGTGTAGAAAGATGGTATATTGTTTATAGATATTTAATGTTTATGAAGAGAGTGTATTGACTAATTTGCATATTTGACTAGTTGTTCGGCAACAACTTTATATTTGAAAAAATCTTGTAGTCATTATTGAAGAACTAGAGTCAATAAACTAAGATTGTAAATTGGTAACTCAATTAGCTTTATCAGTATGATTTAATATATATTTTAGTAACATTTTTTAGATTTTAGTTTTATCAGTATGAAAAAATTAAGTGAGGGTTATTGGTTCTTGCATTTTAATGGATTTGGAAATCTAAACTAAATCAAGTGTTATTCGTTCTATGATTTTAAAATTCATATTGAAATCATGTGTTATTGGTTTCATGATTTATAAAATCTAATTTAAATCAGATGTTATTCAATCATCCGGATTTACTAATGGATTTGATTTCATAATGGATTTGCATGGATTTCTTTGTTAAAAATACAAAGACTCAAATCCGAGGGAAAACCTCCGGATTTGTAAATACAAATTAAAATTTATATGTTAGATTTAAAAATCAATATATTTTACATTAATTTGTAAATATTATATGGATTTCTAAATACTTTAAAGTATATGAACCAATAACGCCTTCTAAAATAATTATTTGTAATTGTTGTTTTTTATTTAGTTTAACAAATTTTAAATTTAGTTCAGTTTTATTATAAATTAAATTTATTTATTAATTTATTTTGTTACATTCTCCAACCGAACCTATTCTATGGCGTTTATACAAAAAAAATTGAAAACTTGATTAGCCATTTTAACATGGAGTTAAAATATAACTCAAAATTTTAATTTATTATGATAGAAGTTTAATTTTATACATTTTTATTTTTAAAATTATAAATTTGATGTCAATTTTTTATTTATTTATAGTTATGTTATTAATTAAAAAATTGATAATGATAATACACATACATTATCTTATATTTTAAGAATCTTAATTACCAAAAATGTCAACTTCATAAATGAACTTATACATGTCATAATAAAGTGAAACCATGTCATATTTTATACTAATTCATGTCATCATTTCTCTTCAAAATTATTATGATGTTAACATATGGTAAATCATTTCTCTAATATTATCTAGAAGATATTTTTTTTGTCAAATATAAATATAAGAAATTTTCATTTTTGGTAAGATTCTTAAATATAAGAATAACTTATGTGTAGTATCATTAGTAAATATTTTAATTAATAACATAACTATAAATATAAAAATGTTTTTAGAAATTGCTAAGAATAACACAAGTTAAATACCACTTTACAAAAATACCTTCAAAAATATATTAATATTTGAGTTTACACTACTTTATGATTATTGTTTTGGGTTCACCATTCCCTTCTACAAAACGGTTTCTTGGGATGATCTCAAGATCATTTTCTGAAGAAGCCATGACGTCTCTTCTTCCACAAAAACTATCACAACTCCATAATCCTATTCTTCTCTCCCTTGCTTTAACCATATCCACAATCTCAAATGTCTTTTTGAAAGAAACTTGTTGCCTACCATATGAACGTCACCATGACTACTCTGCCTCATTGTTTCAAGAAGATTTGATGATACATTTTCAGATGTGTTTAGACTCATCTTCTCAGCTGCAGTTGCTAGAATACAAGCAACATCGTGTGCCCATACACTATAACGCTTAGTTTCCATCAATGCATTTGTCACTCTTGAGGTAAAATTCATAACCTCTGATGATAATAATGGAACGTAGGATCTGAAACCAGTCACCCCTTGCATATGAAAATGATTCATGGTTCTTGCGGTGAGAATCCAAACATGGCCATGTTCCATCAAACCTAACTTCTCCACACATTGTAAGAGACGAGAAACAAGATTCTCAGACATATGCACCACGAAAACTACTGTTCTTGAGACCTTATTAAGCTTCCTTAGCTGATTCATCATATGGTTTTCTCCTGATGCTGATTCTTTCATCTTGAAAATGTTCCACGAGTGTATAATCATTCTGAAAACATAATCATTCTGTCTTCGTAGGCTTCAACCTTCTTCATCTCAATCTTTTGTTTTCCTTTTGTATGTTTCGTTGTCACGGTTTTTAGGAACCGCAGTGTTTGGTTTTTGGTAGGTTTTTTAGTTTGGTGTCTTAAATAAAATTCTACACGCATGCACAATATATTTTTAGGAAAAAAATAGATGTATAGAAAAATGTTATATTGGTTGTAGACATTTAATGTTCATAAAGAAAATGTATTTATTAATTTGCATATTTGACTAATTATTTGGCAACCACTTAATATATATATATATATATATATTTTAAAATATTGTATTCATTATTGTAGCATTAGAGTCAACAAACTAATATTGTAAATTGGTAACTCAATTAGCGTAAATCTTGAGAACATATATATTCTCTCAAAAACTTAACAAAAAGAATCTCTTTCCATTTTACAAAAATGCCATTTTAAGAATTTTAGTTTTATTCACAAAATATCATTATATATTTTCAATACTAATTTTTAAAATTCGTTACTCAAATGTATCAATTAGAAAAATAAATGTTTGCTAATATATTCACAAATTTTTTTTTATTAATTTCTTAATTTATGTAAAAGTATTAAAATGACATTGCTATAGAAGAGAACATTTATTTAATATAATTTATTACTTGTTACAGTAATTGTTAACTAATTCAGCTCCAAAAGCACAATCTTGATGGAAGACCAAAACATGTTCACAACTCTCATGTGAAGCTAGTTATACGGTTATACCTACCATTATGGTCTTTACCTTTTAAGTCCAAAAAGAATAAAAACATAAATTTAAATGAAATTCAAAAAGATAACAACTAGCTATAAAAGTCAAGAGAAGTTCATGAATTAGTTTCATGATTATTACATCTCACCAATCATATAACTGAATCCATCAAGACAACGACAAAGAAAAATAACATAAAAACAGAAATTCAAATACAAATAAATTAAACCAAAGTTTATTCTCACGCAAGATCAGAAGATGAACCATCACTGTCTTTCCCAAACCGTTGTGAAGCCAAGTTAACATTTAACTCCACAAAAGCTTGGTGCCTCCTCTTCAACTCCTCCATGCTCAGCCCTTCAGTTTCCCAGCACTTCTTGTCTGAATCCATTCCACTTTCCCACTCCTTCAGTTTCTGTTCCTTCTCCACCTTCATCTCCAACTCCTCAAACAAATCAGCATACCTTTCCTTGAGCACCTCGTTCTTTTGCCTCTTATAAGCTTCCATTAGCTGCTCAGTATTTGCATCCTCTCTCCCGACCGGTTCATGGCTCATCAAAGAGCTATTTACTCGACCAACAGCATCTTCCATGGACGGGTGTGCGAATGAATGTGGCTTCCCGGCTTGAGAGAAAACCAAAAAAGAGGCTTCCACATCACATTGTGCAACGATCTCGTTCATCTTCTTTATAATCCCAGCATTACGTTTTGAAAACGTAATCATTCTATCTTCATAGGATTCGACCTTCTTCATCTCAATCTTTTGTTTTCCCTTTGTATTTTTCATTGTCACGGTTTTTAGGAACCAGGAGTGTTTGGTTTCTGGTAGGTTTTTTAGTTTTGTGTCTTAATAAGATCATGCACGTGCACTATGTATTTATATGAAAATATGTATGTATAGAAAGATGGTATATTGTTTATAGATATTTAATGTTTATGAAGAGAGTGTATTGACTAATTTGCATATTTGACTAGTTGTTCGGCAACCACTTTACATTTGAAAAAATCTTGTAGTCATTATTGAAGAACTAGAGTCAATAAACTAAGATTGTAAATTGGTAACTCAATTAGCTTTATCAGTATGATTTAATATATATTTTAGTAACATTTATTAGATTTTAGTTTTATTAGTGAAAAAATTAAAATAATTATTTGTAATTGTTGTTTGTTATTTAGTTTAACAAATTTTAAATTATATTTTAGATTTAGTTCAGTTTTATTATAAATTAAATTTATTTATTAATTTATTTTGTTACATTTTCCAACCGAACCTATTCCATTGCGTTTATACAAAAAAAAATTTAAAACTTGATTAGCCATTTTACATCGAGTTAAAATATAACTCAAAATTTTAATTTATTATGATAGAAGTTTAATTTTATACATTTTTATTTTAAAATTATAAATTTTATGTCAAACTTTTTTTATTTATAGTTATGTTATTAATTAAAATTTTTTTTAATGATAATACACATACATTATCTTATATTTTAAGAATATTACCAAAAATGTAAACTTCATAAATGAACTTGTCATAATAAAGTAAAATCCATGTCATATTTTATACTAATATGTGTCATCATTTCTCTTCAAAATTATTATGGTGTAAACATATGGTAAATCACTTATCAAATAGTGTCTAGAAGATATTTTTTTTTCAAATATAAGAAATTTTCATTTTTGGTAAGATTTTTAAATATAAGAATAACTTATGTGTAGTATCATTAGTAAATATTTTAATTAATAACATAACTATAAATATAAAAAAGTTTGATCAATATTTTATTTTCAAATTATAAAGTTGATGTCAAACTTTTTAATATCCATAGTTATGTTATTAATTAAAATTTTAACTAATGATAATACACATAAGTTATTCTTATATTTTAAGAATCTTACCAAAAATGAAAATTGCTTAAATGAAATTGTACATATCAAAATAAATTGAAGTTCATGTCATATTTTATACTAAGTTATGTCATTATTTTCTTTTAAACTCAATTTGGTGATGACATATGACAAATTACTTATCAAATAATATCTAAATTATATCGACTCAAGTTTAGATATTATTAATAAAATAATGAAGTTTTTCAAATATACATACTTATGAAAATCACTAAACAACATATTAGAGATATGTTGGGGAGCAAGATGTGTATCTTGCGGACCATGTGTTATGAACCGTTGAAGTCCGATTATGAAGTGAAGCCCATGAAGTCCAAACCGAAGAATATTATATAAATCCTATTGTGATAAGGATTAGCTGATTTAGATATATATCATAAGATTTGGATAAATTCTATTTCTAGTTGAGATAGGTCTAACTCTTGTGTATATATACCACTCTCTTGTAAGTCACTAGGGACAACACAATAATATATCATATTCTATTATATTTACATGGTATCAGAGCATTCGATCCTAGAGGATCAAGTATAAAAAAAAAAAAAAACTTCCGCATAAAAAAAAAAGAGAAAAAAAAAGTGTTCTTATTCTCGTGATTGTCATGGTGGCTATAATAATTGGAGAAGAGGAAGAGGGGTCTAATACCGACGATGAAGACGAATTGCCGCATGGGTATGAGTCGCGGGTTTGGTGTTATTAGCTATTAGTCAAAACAAGTTATTGGGTTTTGCTTTCTATTTCTATTTGGTTACGTGCAATGGTTATAGGTTAGGTCTTGATTTTTTTTTTTAGTTACATTAAAGCTTTACGATCTTTGGCGAGTGCCATTATTAAAAGTTATAAGATTATTAAGAGTTTAGTGTTCAAAGGTTAGTGGATTTCACATGGGTTATTTTTTATTTTAGAGTTTTTCTATAGTTTAGAATTTCTCGCAGTTTATGTTGTGTTATTCCATAGTTTGGAATATTTTAGTTATAGTTTAACCATTACGGGGGAGTTCTAGTAGAACGTTTCAGTTTTAGGTCAAGTTATTTAGTCTGAGTTATAGACTGTCTGAGATATGGATGATTGTTTGGAGCTGCAGTTGCGCCGACGGGATGTATTCCCATTGTCAAGACCAAAAACAAGCTGAAGTTTTTAATCCCTTCTTCTCACTGTTGAAGTTTTTCCCGGAGCAGTCAATCGATTTGTTTTCCTCGATATAGTGTCCACGACATATGTGGTCTACTTTGTGATTGCAGATTTGCGTGTTGCATCCCACATTTGTCGTGCGGGGGAGTATTAGAGATATGTTGGGGAGCAAGATGTGTATCTTGCGGACCATGTGTTATGAACCGTTGAAGTCCGATTATGAAGTGAAGCCCATGAAGTCCAAACCGAAGAATATTATATAAATCCTATTGTGATAAGGATTAGCTGATTTAGATATATATCATAAGATTTGGATAAATTCTATTTCTAGTTGAGATAGGTCTAACTCTTGTGTATATATACCACTCTCTTGTAAGTCATCAGGGACAACACAATAATATATCATATTCTATTATATTTACACAACACATCTGGTGTCACAAATAAGAATATAATCTCAATCTACGTAGATATATGAACTTTTGTTTTTAATATATTACAATTTCATATGTCTGGAATACCCTAGATTAATACAAAAAAAAACTATGAGTTAAATCTTTGGTGATACATATATAAATTTATTACAACTTTATAATTAAAAAAAATCATCTCTTGATTAAAACCACGTATATTACATATTACCCCTGTTCAAAAAGACGCCCGCCTAGCCGCTTACGCGGCCGCTTACGCGCTAGGCCCCACTCGTCCGCCCCGATTAATGTAAAATCCGTCTAAAAAATCAGATGTTCGATTTTAGTTCGTCTAGACCATCTAAATGACCGCCTAACCGCCTACATGACCGCCTAACCGCCTAATTAGCCGCCTAATTTATTTATTTTTTAAAAAATATTTTTTTAATTTATTTATTTGATCTAAGATATTATAAATGCAACTTATTTACATAAATTTGATAAAAATTATACCGCATTAAGTTTATATTTTTATATGTGTGTGTTTTATGTAATTTTAAATATGAAAATTTATTAATTTATAAAAAATAAAAATTAACATGTTTTATAATACATTAAACGATATAAAATTCTGCTCCGCGTAATTTCCGCTTAATCCCCGATTTTCTCGCTAGACGCTAGACCTGACCCAGCCGGCCGACTAGCGCCTAGCGT